>JAZGTH010000009.1:2317500-2442500 GCA_036877525.1 Chromobotia macracanthus
TTGTGTGAGAAGATCAACAGTGAGATGTTGAGTTTCTGTTTGCTTCACCCATCATATGATGCAGAAATCTCCATCCTCAATCATCCTCTTCATCTGTTTCAAAGAGTCAAAGTGGCTTGCTTTTGTTTTTAACTTCATTTTGCTGCTGCATCCATTATGCGTATGTATATTCATGCAGAATTCCTTGGATCTTTGTGAAGGTTCCTAAACTCATTTGTGCATGCATTTGCAGTTCAATGCATGCATCTGTGTAAAGCTCACGGATTACTCTCTAAAAACTCTCCTCTGTTTGTTAGGAGGATAAATCAATGTGAAAACATGGAATTTTCCGAACCGTTTGAGATGTTACAGCATGTTGCATAACGTCCGGTTGTCAGTTTTTACCCTTTAGCTGCTCAGCTGGCTGGTGGAGGCGGAGATCTCTTGCTGCTGCTGAGACGGTGGATCAGAGCCTCTGATGAGCGCTCGTCCTTTCTCAGAGGAAATCTCTGTAATTCAGCACTCCGGATTAGATGTTCATCTAATGACATATCACTGTGTACTTTTTCATGGGGTCTCTGTCTGAATAAAGACAGAATTCCAAGGTGAATAAAAACTAAGTCAACTAAACCGCTTGTAATTCACAGAGCGGTGGCAAGTGTGATGCAGGGCGCCCAGCAGAGTCAACACGAGGAGGCCATCGGAATGCACACACAGCATTATGACACCGTGCAGGCCAGAGCAAACAACATCCGTAAGTTCAGCGTAAACTACTTCCTCCTCATTCCCCACCAGCCAGTCATGATGTGAACAGCATTCAGACTGATGTGAAATTGGACTGACACCGCTTAAAACATTGTTTCTCCTGACTCGAATATACCGCTCTACCCTTCACACAATATAATGCATTTGTGCACTGAATTATGTATGGAGTTACAAATAATACACATCATCAGACATATTCAGCACTTAATGTTTTGCCTTTGGTGCACGAGGGAAAATTTGCTGGTTGTGCAAATGTTCTGACTTCAAAGCTTTGCATGTATAAAGATTTGTTACAAAAAGAAGATGCTGAGAGCACAAAGCTGTTTTATGAAACCTGATCGTGGGCAGAACTGTAGGCTGGCACTGCTGTTGTGTGCTGCTTAACACTGGGATCAAACAGCTCAGAATGAATGGCTTTATCACAAAGGTTTAAACTCTCATTACTGGAGTGATTGCATCACCCCCCTCGGTGGTTATCAACTCCCTAAATATATGTGTTGAAATAACACAAAACAGTGTGAGACAATAAAAGCCCCCCCTCTGAGGCATCCATTTTGGTCGACAGCTGGGAAAATTTCCCTTTTATCTCATTACAAAGATAATGTCACTCTTTTTTCAATGCCATGCTTATTGTGAAGGTCTAGAGCTGAAGTTTTTGAAACCATAGATCACTTCTGTGCTAGATTTTCCAAGCACAAAGACTAATCATAGAAACAGCACCTCCACGGTTCTAAGATGTTGTTTACTGTAAATAGCACTATTATGTGTATTTGGCTTTTTCGTGCTAAATAGAAATTTACATCTATGCATTTGGCAGATGCTATATATAAAGAGACTTACACCCTTACAGATGTTCTCCACAATGCCATAGAAGAACCATTTTTGGCTGTTTGGTTTTATAAGAAACCTTTAACATCTGTAGAACCTTTCTGTTTCACAAAGCAATCTTTGTAGTGGAAACGGTTCTTTAGACTATATAAAGTTTAGAAAATGGTTCTTTTGGATCACAATTTATATCTCGCAATCAAAAATGTAATTTGTTCTGGTTGCCAAGAAAACAAAAAACAAAGTGTGACTTAATTAACAATAACCTTATATGATATTGAATGAGCGACTGACATCTGGGTTGTGCATCTCCTGTAATATCCTCCTGCATCTATAATGAGAAACTGGAAAGGTATCTTACAGCCACATTGTTGACTTGAACTCAGTCTATGTGCTTTGTGATAACATTTTGAGACTCTTTCAGGAAGTCGAGGGATTTTCAGACAGAAGCTGATGCTCCGCACTCGGTTAGAAGCAGGCGACACGCAGATGAATTGTTGTAAATACAATAATACTTGTAAATGATCGTCTGTTTGTATGAAACAGGTGTAAGGTTTGATAGACAGACAGGTGGTTAAGCAGATGTAAGCAGTTTTCCTTCACCTGCAAAAATCCAAAATTTTCACTCTGCTGTGTCGACAAGACCCTGAGGTGAATTCTGTAAGCGGTTGTGCACAGCATTCCTGTTTGATTAACCACCTGCAAACTACTTTAAGCAGCGGCAGCAGATGCAATACAAAATTAATGCAATTCAGACACGGCGCTAATTTACTGTAGCAATTTGGTAATTGTCATTCAGCACAAACTTTCTTCGTAAATTAGGCACATTAAATTGCACCGTATTCACAGGTGACTAGGAAATAAATGATGGCGTGCAGCGTATGTGCTGTATATAATCAGCTAACAGGGAACCTTCTCAGAACACTACCTCATGTGTTATCAAAAAGCGTTCTTGCAGTAACATTAGTAGAATGTTTTTCTAATGTTATATATCATATATCGAAAACTTTAGTCTTAAGTAGTTAGTGAAGTGTTAGTGAAAAACATTACAGAATTAAAAAATGTCTGAGGAACGTTCTTAAAACCAAGCATGTCTAAAAAACAACGTTTTGAAAGTTCCTAAAACTTCCTAAAATATCGCTTTCAACATTTTTGTTACTTAATGGAAACATTACGGAAACAGTCTTACGACCAAAACTTGTTAGCTGGTACAGTACAGGGTGTCAGGTTTAAAGTCTTAAACCTCATCCATCATTCATGTAACAAGCACTGACTGATCTCTCCAAACACTGTGGTGACATTTTGCAGCTCAGCACCTGCAACAAACACAGAAGCTGTGAAACACCCTCTGATGTCCCACTCAGCTGATGTCCTCCTGAGTGAAGAGTTACCTGGAGCAATTGTGAGACATTTCCAGTCAGCAGTGGTGTTACAGGAGTTTTTAAAAGAACGTGTAATCATTCTCCTTAATACACAGCAGTCCATTATAACAGCCCAGAGCGCAAAGCTGCGGAGCTGTCCGGAATGCAGCATGAGCCAGCGTTCATCACACAGAGAGCTGCTGACCCAGATACACACAGGAAAACAGCCATGCATAACACCTAATAAAAGTCTCTTTTTTAGGCCATTAAAGTATTAAACAGGGGAGCTGGAACGGAGACGGGGTGACATGACTTTATTGTGTATCTGAGTGTAGCAGTATCAGTGAATACACGTTTCCTGAAACTACACTTACGTGCAGACACATTTTTAAGTCTGTAATAGATTCTCTTCTGTTGCTAGTGCTGATGTGACCTGTGATTTACAAAGAAAAATCCCTTACACACATTTACTTAGCTACCTAAATGGGGACATTCCATACTATTCTACTGTTTATATGCACAGCTAGTTATAAACAATATAAGCTAAACCACACTACAGCCAAAACAGAAAACTTTCTGCATTTTAAAATACTTTATTCACTGTATTTTATACCTTTTTTTTCAAACGAGGATGTCCCTTAAAGGACGTTTGTCTGAGATTTGTTTGTCAGATTTTGCTGACTTTTGGGTATAAAATTGTCCCCAATATATGGTAAAACACACACACACACACACACACACACACACACGTGTTATATACTATGCATTTATGTATGTAAGAAAACGTTTGTATGTAGATAACAGCAGGTCCCTATGTTGTGTTCGCTCTCTGCCACCAACAGCCTCATCCCACTTCCATGCACACAAAAAGCCTCCTTACCTAATAATGTTCCTAAAACAAAAAAGTCCATCAGAGCGGACCACAGCGCAGTCCACTGATGACGAAACTGGGTGTGATCACAGTAAAACCACCCTTCTACACAGCGGTACAGCACATAACAGTCGCTCATGAGACCGTATTTAACACCACAAAATAAACACTTAAGTTCCATCGATTGCCGAACTTGCTTTAGCATGTGGGTGGTAGAAACCGTACAAGAGACTGGCTGCCTTCACTGCAAACAGAGCACAAATGGTTGCGTTGCCATGACGAGAATGCTAGAACGAAAAGAAGATGGTGTAAAGACAATTGGCCACCGAACACTTGGGAGGAAGTTCTCCCGGTGGAGATGAGTCAGCTCTCTACACAAAACAAAACAAACACTAAGATACCCGTGAAACCGAACAGAACCGCGCATGCGATCACTCCCACCTATCTGCCACTTCTGTGTAGGACACAAAATCTGTGGTCCACAAAATGAACAGCATGTATGCTTAACAGGAACCCCCCAAAAACCAAATGTAACAAATGTTCTTTCAGAAACAAGTGCTTATCTTTTATTGCTGTTGTGTGTGTAATGGTTAATCTTCCCATGTAAGTCTGGGGTTCACAGAACTGAAAACTCTGGAGCAGGACACACCATTTAATCTACTGAAGTAGGTTTAATTAAGTCTTACAGTAATAAATAAATACAGTAACTAAATATCTTTAACATCGTCCAGAGGGAAGAAGTTTCTAAAGAATTACCCATGTCAATTTGGCACACGGGAAGTTCTAAACACAGAGAACAAAATACTCAATGTCCAGTTTATCTAAAGTTTTCAGTTTGCTATTTTGAACAATACATAACTTTATAAACATACTCTAATGTTTTTCAAAAATATTGTTAATAGTAGTTTTTAACATGTGTTTGCAAAACAAAGCAAAATAATTGGTTGTTATTTGTCAAACTCCTGCATTATGAGGGTGCATTAAACACCTCAGCTTACTGATATGAATACAGTATTCTGTACAGTATTTCCAGAATCAGCATTAATCTGTGTGCTGTCTGCTGTGTTGTGACTCAGTTCAGTGTGTATCAGTAACCGTTCTGCAGGGCTGTGATTAATTAGTGATTAATTAATCACAACAGGAGCTCCGCGCTGTCAGCTCAGCTGCGCAGGTTACATCTCTCTGATCCTCATTTAACACAGACAATTCATCTGAACCAGAGGAAGACAAGAGAGGAAATCAATGGGACCGCTTGTATACACACATACCATTGCTTATTCTGTCTCTGTCACTTCATAGGAGGAACATTGGACCTGATTGTGACATCTGTCACATACAGGCATCAATCCTTATTATCAGATCCTTTCGGTCGGGTTTTTCTTCCTTGTGTTCTGGTTATCAGCCAGGTCTGAAAGCTGGTGTCTGAAAGGCTTTAGGCATTTAATAAACCTGTAGCATAGCTTGTGAAGAGTGTTGCTAGCAAGTTGTGGGTTTGAGTCTAAGGAGATACACAAGCTGATTAAAGCATACACTTTGCATGCTCTCTGGGTCACTTTGAATACAAGCATCTGCCAAATGCATAAATGTAATGTTAAGAGCTACTCATGAAAATTAACAATGGTTTTTTTACTACAAATAAAACCAAAAACACCATGATTACTATTGTTAAACCATGGTAACCACAAATTAACCTGCTGTAAATTAAATGCGGCTGTAACCACAGTTTAACCTGTATTTGCAGTTAAACTGTGGTTATACAAATGGTAATCAATCTACACCGTGGTTTATAAGAAAACCATGGATAATTTTCATAAGAATACGTCTGCCTGTGGTGGAATTGAATCTGGAGAGCAGTTAATCAGGAGAAAAGCAAGACCTGTTATTAGGGATGACTAAGAAAAGGCTGTAAATTAGGAGAAAATAACAGCAACTCTTTAACAATATTTTGTTGTGTTTGCAGAAGGTGGCCAGATGAACAATGTGATGCAGTCGCATCCATACCCAGCACTCAGCCAGCTGTCACATGTTTCTGAGCAGCAGCGTCCAGCACTGAACCAGATGTCGCATGTTTCTGATCAGCAGCATTCAGCACTCAGCCAGCTGTCACATATCTATGAGCAGCAGCGTCCAGCACTGAGCCAGCTATCACATGTCTATGAGCAGCAGCGTCCAGCACTGACCCAGATGTCGCATGTTTCTGAGCAGCAGCATCCAGCACTGAGCCAGATGTCGCATGTCTATGAACAGCAGCATCCAGCACTCAACCAGTTGTCGCATGTCTCTGAGCAGCAGCATCCAGCACTGAGTCAGATGTTGCATGTCTATGAGCAGCAGCATTCAGCACTCAACCAGCTGTCGCATGTCTATGAGCAGCAGCATCCAACACTGAGCCAGATGTCACATGTCTATGAGCAGCAACGTCCAGCACTCGGCCAGCTGTCGCATGTCTCTGAGCAGCAGCAGCCAGCACTCGGTCAGCTGTCGCATGTCTCTGAGCAGCAACGTCCAGCACTCGGCCAGCTGTCGCATGTCTCTGAGCAGCAACGTCCAGCACTCAGCCAGATGTCGCATGTCTATGAACAGCAACGTCCAGCAATGAGCCAGATGTCGCATGCCTATGAGCAGCAGCGTCCAGCACTGAGCCAGATGTCACATGTCTATGAGCAGCAGCATCCAGCACTCGGCCAGATGTCGCATGTCTCTGAGCAGCAGCGTCCAGCACTCGGCCAGATGTCGCATGTCTCTGAGCAGCAGCGTCCAGCATCGGGGCATGTCTCTGAGCACAGCGTCCAGCACTCGCATCCTCTGAGCAGCAGCGTCCAGCACTCGGCCAGCTGTCGCATGTCTCTGAGAAGCAGCGTCCAGCACTCGGCCAGCTGTCGCATGTCTCTGAGAAGCAGCGTCCAGCACTCGGACAGCTGTCGCATGTCTCTGAGCAGCAACGTCCAGCACTCGGACAGCTGTCGCATGTCTCTGAGCAGCAACGTTCAGCACTCGGACAGCTGTCGCATGTCTCTGAGCAGCAGCGTCCAGCACTGGGCCAGATGTCACATGTCTATGAGCATAAGCGTCCAGGAAAAGAAGTCAACAGATATGCTTCGCTAAAGGCTGTGGGTAAGACAAACACTCCAGTGAGCATTTTTAACATGTCAGTGTTAAACTCTCATGTGGATATTTGCTGTGCTAAACTCATCAATTATTCTGCTTATTGAACATAACATTTAATGCAGAATGTTTTCAAGATGACTAATGTGTCTCAGTATAAGAGGTTCTGAGAAAACTGTATCACCGGCTCTGTCACTGTACTTCATTGACTCAAATTCACATGGGAGTTTTTGAAAATATCTCATTAGCTTTTCAGCCGGCAGAAAATAGGGCCGTCTGTCTGAGATATGCTCAAGAGAACAGTCCACATATAATTGGATGATTACAAAACATTTGTTTTAAGAGACAGGCTACAACAGTTAAAAAAAACGTTTAAACATTTTTTTGTTGTTTTGTTACTCCTGTAAGTTTTCTGTTACTCTCTGTAAGTTTGCTATAACCATAATCACTCATGCACTGTGTGTGCACCAGTGAATAAATGTCTGCAAAGCTCCACATATCACTCCTCTCCCACAGACGAGCAAAAAATGAGATGTAACATCATGCTGCAGACCAAAGTCATTAAAAGTTTAACTTCAAGGTCATCAAAGCAACTGAGCATCAAAAGCAAACTGAGGAAGTCACTCCAGTACTCTAAGAGTAATGATTCAGCAAGTAACCATGAATCACCTGGTAAAGGGACAGTCTTTCACACCCAGTGGAACACAGCAAGTCATGTTTCCACTGCCCACAGAATCCAACCATTACAATTGCACATTACAACCGCCCATTACAACCGTACATTACAATTACACATTACAACCACCCATTACAACCGCCCATTACAACCGCCCATTACAACCTCCCATTACAACCGCACATTACAACCGCCCATTACAACCTCACATTACAACCTCATTACAACCACCCATTACAACCTCACATTACAACCTCACATTACAACCCGCCCATTACACTCACATTACAACCCGCCCATTACAACCTCCCATTACAACCGCCCTCACATTACAACCGCCTATTACAACCTCACATTACAATCGCCCATTACAACTGCACATTACAACTGCAGCAACTGTCATTAACATTATTCGTTTATTTCTGTAAGTTATGCTCAATGATTTGAAGAGGTCATATCATAGATTTATATATTACTGTTTTTATGTTTAGTTTTTTGTTTTTCCTGACTATTTTTCACTCTGTCTCTGTCTATGGTCCTGCACCTTCTACAGATGATAAATAAATATATTTAGATCGGTTTACTTAGTGACTGCTATCAGGGTGGAAAGACTTCAACTAGCACAACCAGAAATGTTTCTGGAACAAATCGCCCACCCTGCGTTTAGGATACGCAGTTACAATGTTACAGTGTTACAATGTGTTTTCATAGTAAATCCAGTGGTCTGAAAATTGGATTCCTAATGTCATTTATTCTTTTCTTTCTTGCTGTCAGCATCCAAAGCCAATGATGACTTTCTCGACAAACAACACGGTCACCTGGTTGAGTTGGCCGGTAGGAGAACTCTGCCTCTCCACCCATTTAGAATGGAACATGTGAAGCCCACAGCTTCTTATGTCACAGAGGTCCCGTGTCTTAAACAAAACGGACAGAAGCCCAGAATCATAAAAACCAATGTTCCCCATCCTACAATGCCATACAGCTCCAATACAATCGCGACCCCGGGCATGCTGAGGACCTGGGAGGCTACAGAGACTGTGGGTCGGTACAAAACCTATGGAGCTAGGAAGCTGTGCACAGTACAGCAGGTTAATGAGCTACACACTGCCCGCAGTCATCATTATCTGCCCACGCAACCCTACTTTGTAACCAACAGTAAGACAGAAGTCACTGTGTGAAGAGGTGACTAGCCTTTGAAGAAAACAGGAGACAAAAGTGATTACCATTGTGACAAGACTCTCAGCGCTGCCTCTAGTGGACTGGAGGCACAGGGTGGGCATGTCATGCTATGACTGGGAGGCCAGGAACTGTTCACCACTATTTACCCTGGAGCAACGACATGTTTGGGTTCCGATGATGACCAGGTAAAGAGCAACAGAATCCAGCTGAAGAATTGGCAGAAAAAAATGTTAACAAAGCCATAGTAATAAGATCTAATAAAGAGATATGACATACAGTAACAGAAACAAAACATACTATGTTATTGATCCCAGATATTAAAGGGCTGACATGGAGTATGAAATATAAGCTAATGCGTCTGTCTAAAATAATATACAGTAATCAGATCAGGTGCAGATATTTATTTATGATGAGGACCTTATTTTAAAGGAGGTATTAAAGACATTAGAATGACAGTACAATGAGGGCTTTTGTTTTCACACTATAAAGCAATACCATCAAGTAACTAACAGCTAAAAGCTTGAAATATGTTGATTCTGGAGATTAAAGAGTGTCAGCAGAGGTGACATGCTGTACACGAAATACAGTGAACGTGGAGTGCCACAAGGTTCTGTGTTAAAAAAGCATATTTTTTTGTCTGGCAGTGCTTGATCTTTCAAAGTGATCTTTGGAAACGTGTTTTTTGGTCTCCTTTTCGCATAAATTTGGCATTCATTCCTTACGTGTATTCTCAAATGCATAAAAGCATGTTAAAATATTTGTCCAAATGCTTTTCTTAACATCCGTAGGTGTATCTGCAACCCGGTTGCACCATATTTTTTGCAAGATTATTTTGCAGTTTTACAATGTGTCGTATGGCAGGTACGTTTTATTTATTTATTTATTTCCCAGACAGATGAAACTTATACAAGTATACATGTTTATACCGTTAACAGGATATGTATGCACACTATAAAGCACATTGTGTCAAGAACTAGCTGGTTGAAGTTGTTGTGTTCAGTTATTATTTAGCCTAATTTATTTTATGGTTTATTACATCATTCAAGAGAAAATGTTTCTGTTGCTTCATCCTGATATAATGGAGTTCTAGCTCTGGAAATGAAGATATGCTTTAAAATGGAGTAAAAGAATTGGAATAAAATGAGCTTTTTATTTGCACGTTGTCTCATCCTTTTTCCCTTTCATTGCTGTCTTTGATGCTAAAAGAATCTTGTGTTGTGAGAGTTTTGTAAACTGTGTGTAAACCTGGAAATATCTACCCAAGTAATGTGACCCCTCTCTCTCTCTAATGGGAACATTTTAAAACGTTAGAATTAGAAAAACATACATTCATAACATTCTTAAAACTAAGGAATAACGTTAATAACATCTAAAAACCTGGATGTTTTTAACGTTGCTAGAAATTTCAAAATAAAAACCTAAAAAACGTTAGGAAAATGTTTTTGCAACTTAAAATTGTAAGCTGGGTAGGGAAATGTCTGGGTTGTGCCTTTCAGTTATTCTGCTGTAGGCCGTGTGCAGTTCAGCCTGAAACAGTGACCCAATACTTGCCTGTTTCTTGTCCTTCTTACATCATACACTACACCTGAAGCAAAGACAGGAATATGTATAAATAAAATGTTTTTAACAGAATATCTACTGAAAACATTTTAAATGTCTTATAACACAAAATCCCCATCAAATTCTGAAGTTACAGTCCTGCAAAGTCTGTTGTGGGTGTTTTAGAAATAGAAATAGGGAAAACAGGCAGCAAATCTTTCATCTCCTGCAGTTCTGAAAGTCCCACATGAGGAGCAAAAAAGAGTGTGAAAAGAAAAAAGTGATTGATCAATCACTCATATCAATCACTCTTTCTAAATGATTGATTTAATTCAGGCCCTTTGAGCAATTCACCTCAAAACAGGTGCTTGGAAACAGCCAGTGACTGAATGAGTTTCTGTGGGACTTTGTTGAGCTGCCAGAAAGCAGTTCTGCTCGGTAAATTAAGGCGGAGGGTGCAAATGACTTCAGTTCACTGAATCAGTGCTGGTCTTTCCGGGCAGAATGTATTAGGAGACCGCTCGGTCATCTGAGTTGCAGTTTTTCTGGATCAAAGATGATCCAATGCACCCAACCTGTGCACTGTGTGTTATTTTAAGTGCATGATTACCAAATACATCGAGTCTGCAGAGTTAGTGCCTACAAATAATGAGTCACTGCAAAGAGATTTAATTTCTCAACCCTCATTCACGACTAAAATTAATATTTAGTGCACAGAATTTTTTTACCCCAATGGTTCTCTCTTAACTTCCTGTGTGAGACAAATGGCTGATCTGCTGTTTTATCTTGTGGTACATAAAGACCATTTAGAGACTCATTTCTCAGTTTATCTGTGAGAGAATAACTCTGTGCCAAGAGTTGTCATGTTGAGCTTCTAAAACAAACCCAATATCAACCAATGAGATAAGCTCAGATATATTGTTCATGTCTTTGGTCTGCTGTGGCTAAAACCATGACAGGTCATAACCCAGCTTGTAAGAACAAAAGTAACAAAAATGTTACTTTGAATGTTGTAAAAACGCTCAAATGTCCAGTTTTTAGACGTTGCAGTTTGATACTGAAAAGAACTTTTTTTGATAACTTTGAGAGAACGTTTAGAGAATGTTAGCCAATTTCAGAGAATAGCCATTTCAGAGAATATTCCCTGTTAGCTTTGAAGACGATCAGCAGGGACGGTCTTTTCTCTCTGCTGTAAGATATCCAACACGGTAGTTAAGACCTGAGTGGCACTTTTAAAAATAATAATACCTTCAATGTGACTGAAGATCTGTTTCTGTTCATTTGTTCTCCTGAATAACATTATAATGAAATTATGACAGGTGAGCGCTCAGCAGATATGAGGCACACAGGGCCGTTTTTACCATCTTTAGATCTAACAATAAGGGTTTTCATTAAACTCATTCTCAGTTAATGTTCATAATGAGTGTTTAGAGCAAGAGTGAGTTCTTGTAAATTTTTACAGCATATGCATAAAGAAAAGCTAGGTCATATAAGATGCCACGAGCGCCTTTAATAAGCTCCCGCTGTGCGGTCCGCCTCGGAAAGGAATTTTTCTTAATTGGAATCAGGAGCAACTTACTGCTTATTCTGCAGGTTTATGGTGAAGTCAGCTGTCTGTTAGTGGTCACTTTGACAAATTTAGGAAAACTGCAAGAAGTAGAGACCCAAAGCCTGGATGAAACCCAGCTGTTGCCAAGGCAACAGAACTTGAGCCGCCTGCTTACAAATCTCTTTGTATGTTTCCACGGCAACAACAGTGGATGTGTGTAGAGGGGGAGGCAGTATGGAGGAGTGAGTGAGTGGGAGTTCTGTGTGCATTGTTCTGTGTGCTCTGGAATCTGCTATTGTGCATCTCTGATACAGAACCGAACCTGTGCTCACAGTTTTAACTTGTCCAAACTCACTAAACAACACAGGAGAGTTTTAGTGAACATTAGATGTGTAGAAGGGAGTCTAATAGCCTTTATAACCTGCTATAACACACATTCAGGCTATACAAATTCATCAGTACATTTCCAAACACGACAAACTGTTCTTTAATCTTTAAATGATTTAATAACATCCACTGACAAAGTTCATTTGGATTTCATCATGAATTATGCAAAAAGTTCCTTATGTGGATAAAAACAAATATGGATAAAAAGATGCATGTTTTTTTGAAATCACACAGCTTGCAAAAATCTGTTTGCTTAGGCAGAGTGAGCGATTTCATTGTTACTTAAGATTTTTACCTAAACCATTTTTATCTGAATCTGAGCTATAAGCATCTGTTAACCATGGCAACCGCTACAAAATAAAGCAGAGCTAAAGGATTGTAAGCCAGTCCTGTCAGGTTTTATGACATGGAGGTGTATCAATAATCATGCGAAATGGATTTTTTTGGTGCTTCTCATGATGAGAGAATAACAAGTCCTCAAACTCCCTGCGGAGAGAGTTCTTTTGCCAAGAACATGGAGGCTCCACTCCACACCCAGGGCCAGTAAAATCTCATCCTACTGAGATATGCTGCTTATCTGAGAAAACAGTTAGAATGGCATGTGTTAACCGAACAGCACACAGACTCACATAAGTATGATACATCCTCCTATTCATGCATACCAGGCAAGATCCTGTGTCGGTGTAAGCTGTTAAAAGATCTAAATATGAAACGTGACTATACAAGAACACAAGACAGCAGCAGATCTATACAGAACTACACAGGCACACAACAGCAGCCACAATACCAGCCCTAAATAAACAGCAGCACGTATACGGAGCTCAGTGTCTTTAATAGAAAGAGTTTATTTTAGAACTCATAACTAACACAATAAATGTTCTTATGGTACAATTTTAAAAACCAGAAGTTTCCCTGTGGACAATAAAAGCATTTATAATTACGTTCAGTATAAAACAGGCCCATTTAGCATCCAACACAACCAGCATCATTGAAGCAACATTTAAACTCAAGAGATTTTTTACTGAATGTCAACACAGCTGTTATCCAGCAGTGCATGTGATAATCACAGCAGTGCTAATATTTAATATAACAGCACAACTGTGAGTGCTGTTACACAACAATTCTACAAAGACGTGTCCAGGGTGGGACAGCGCTCCCCACAACCCTATACAGGATAAAGAAAAAGAGTGACACTAAAGCATCCCTGTGCTGTTATACTAAATCTTTTTTTTACACTGATTGTAGACAGAAGTGTAAAGAATGATTACAATCAAACATACCCAATAGGATTTCCAGAACAGCTTCTAGAAAAGTCTGTCCCATTGGTGGTCCGACACTGCTGTAAAATAGAGAGATAACGTCTCTTAACATTCCTGAATGCTTGTCCTTGTTTCAGAAGCATGAAAGATATTTTTCATGCTGTTAAAGTTTTTTCACACCCGTAAAAACATTCTTTGGCTGAACTTAATTTAATTGTGGACAGTTGTTGCGCACATTGGAAATTGGTTTTCCTAACATTTAATTAAAGTCCGAACTCAAATAGCTTGTGTAACAAAAGCCTAAATGAATAGTTGCTTAAATGTGATTAAACAAGATGTCAAAGTAAAGTGAATCTGGTGCAGTTAGATACTAGTTAGCAATAGCACACGTAAGCATGAAATAACCACTTTCCCCATATATGAAGTACATTGTTGAGAAGACATTCGTACAATAATTACTGATACAATAATAATATTTTACAGCATACAGTAATTTACCTCAACGTAAGCACAAGCTCCACTCTTTTGCACAATGGTAATTAACTGGTAACCTGCAAGGCAAACACAGCAGAATTTTTTTAATTCCTAACACAACAGAACATTAAACATGAACAATAACCATTTCCTCCTTTTCTTGTCTTGGACATATACAATAAAAAAACACTTGATTTTAACACACTCCTTGTCCAGTCCTACACAAAACATGCTGGAAACTGACAATGAAAAACATTCTTGCAGTAATGTTAGAACTTTTTTAATATTATAATATTATATAATATTATAAATACCTACATACGTTACATAATGTTATATACAACATCTAAAAAAGGGACATTTGACCGTTCCCAGACCGTTCCCAGAAAACTAATATTCTGAATGTTTTTTATTGCTTATTGGAAATGTTAGGGAAACGTTCTTACAATTTGAAATTGTTAGCTGGGTAATAGGCACAAGTATCAGTCAGTGTAAATAGTGGTTTGCGTCTCATTCGTGGCTTTCCAGGAAACTTACTGTATAGACAGAAAGATGGTCATTCTGTGATGGCTCGATTGTATGGCTGCACACAATATATTGTGACTTTTCTCTGACTGCTGATGTCTCTCAGTGCATGTGGGCCGCTGCACAAACTCCTGACACCGTCACAGTCTCACTGCGTGTTATCAGAATGATTTTCTCTGGAGTATGTGGTACTTTAAAGCTACTGAGCTCTGTAAATTACTTCTGTACATCCAGTCTCTACTGTGAGTTTTGTAAAACTGTTAATACATGTTACATTAGTAACATTTTTCTTTGTTATCCCTTTCCACTGAACTGCCAATTAAACAGTGGAAGGCAAAAATACACAGTTTAAATCAGTACTCTGCCCTCATTTCCACAAAATTCAGTCCTATAGGCTCTGGTCAGATGTTTTGTATTTGTTGAATATACACTGAGAGAATTTTCCTTACATAAATACATACTGTACATATTCAGTGGCAACTATTTGAAAAATGAAACACATAAACTGATCCGTGTACATTCTGTACACTCTGAAAAGCTGCATCAAGGCTATGTTCTTGTCTTATTTATCCTACTCGATGTGAACACATTCTTCTGTGTCCTTCACTCACGCATGTCTGCGACATCCACAATAAGGTGTTTAATTTGATCAATTTATCATTCAGAGGAATGCCTTCTTTTCACTCATAATTCACTTTTTTGTTTGTTTACACCTGATATCAAGATCTTTTTCAGGTGATCTGATCTGAAGTAGAAAGTGCTTCATACGGGTGTAAATAGTTTCAAAAATGCTTTGTGATCTGATCCCCCAAACTACATCCAGAGGCGGTAAAAAAAATGACCCTTTCTTTAAAATCTAACCACAAGTGCTTGCAGCAGATGCATTTAAGACGCATGTAAGATGTAAACAAAAATGTCTCATCTAACTGCTTGTAATCAGATCCCTCAAAACGGATATTAATACAAGGTATAAACATGGCCTATGTGTCTATTAAACAATGTATGTGGCTTTACATCAACACAGGGCTGACTCCAAGGGCAACCATAGGATGCAGAGGGCCATGGTATTACATTAATTCAACTTTCCATATCAAATTTTCTCCCTCATGTGGCAGGTCCACCGCTGGGTTGTGTGTAGTCAGGGTGAAACAGATACTGTTATTCTCATGAGAAAGACCCACTTGTTTTGATGTTTTGTAACATCTAGAGGAATACAGATGTGAAGATCTTTCACACCTGCGTGATGAAGAGCTTTCACATCTGTGTGATCTGGACCCTCCATACGATCCATAGACGCAGAGATGATGCAAATGACCCTCCATATGCTGAATCTTATGGCCATATAAACAAAATGCATCACATGGCATTAAAAAACAAGAACAAGGCAAATATGATGAGAATAACTAGCAGAACAGAAAAGCTTGGTCTTTGGGTTTGATCTTGTAAAGATAAAAAAGCAAAGATGGAGCTGTTAGTACAGCCGTGTGTGTGCTGAATGTGAACGGTGGTGATGCCGCTGTTTATTTCTTTGCTGTAAGGCATTTTTCTGCAGATTGTTATTCTGTGGAAAGATGGATTTTTTCCCAACTTGTTTTTTCTCTTTCTGTTGCAGTATATGTGGCTTGATAATCACTCAAAAACTCGTCTGATTTTACATTCCTCACACACGCCCTCATACAAAAGAAAATGTCACAACATGAGATGTTTCCATGGTAACATACAGCAGCCTGAAACATTCAGACTGTATGTGATGCACACACATGCTAGACAGCGAGGAGTCCTGTTAACACGGGTGAAACCGCAAAACATAATAAGGCATAAAAATGATGCATTATTAAAAAAGTCAGATCTCACAAAACAATTTGTGATGGCAGCTAATGTATTAATCAGGGTTATTATTGTTAACTAAAACTAACATTTCATTTCAATTCGTATAACACAGGCTTAAACGTTTGTGGAAAACTGTGAACTTTATGAAAGTACTTTATACATTTTTTGTTTATTTACAAGGCACCATTGCAGATTTTTATTAAAAACTGAAATCATTTAACTCAAAATAAATAGAAACTAAATCCAAACAAACTAAAAACTGAAATAAAAATAAACCTCAATAGCAATATTAAAAAAATGAAACTAACAAAATGAAAAAAGCACAATGAAACCACTAAAAATAAACTAAATTTAACATTGAAACAATCTCCTTACCTCACCCCGATTCACAAAGGTAAGTTTATAATGATTTATAATTTGAGCTGTCAGGTCTGATTTCCCAGGAAATGTCAGTTTGACTTCATTTGATGTCAACATATGTAATAAAAAAGTATGTAAAGTAACCTGCAATTTTATGTTTCAAACAGAGATGGCAATAGAGAGATGAAAGCTACAGATTGCAGCTTTAAAACAGGTCACAATGATTTGCTCGTTTTTTCAGCTACGACAATCTCTTCTGTTCATTTCACACAATGCAGAACACTGTGCCCCCTCCGCACCTGCGGGACTCTCTGAGGTCATACAGAATAATGGCCGCCAGAAAATAACCAATAAAAACTGAAGACCCATCTTATACTTTTTAAGCATTTTATCACATTCTGACCACCGACAGACATTCATCTAAATTCTACAGCCTGTTCTGATGATTTATTGTGGATATGAATCAGTATACATCAGACATACATACCGGAGAGGGTGAAGAGTGATTGTTTGGTACATATATTACAATGTCGTCTGAGAATTATGTTCAATACTACTGTGTCTTGTACATAGCAAATTATAGTAACAAAATGTATACAAAAATAAATAAAAAATTGTCTCACATATAAATCGAAACCATAATTATGAGCAAGTTATTTCTCGATGAGTCCACAATTCTCATTGCAGTCCCATAAAAGTTTCATATCACTGCAGTAAAAATACATCCTGGCTCTCTCCCAAAACATCATCTGCTGTAAATCGCAGGGCACAACAGTAAATGTAAGTTCTATCACTAAACTGACATGTGCCAAAGTTTTCCTT
This sequence comes from Chromobotia macracanthus, assembly GCA_036877525.1. Lineage (NCBI taxonomy): Eukaryota > Metazoa > Chordata > Actinopteri > Cypriniformes > Botiidae > Chromobotia > Chromobotia macracanthus. Next base: position 2,335,007 of record JAZGTH010000009.1, read on the forward strand.
ACTGTGGTGGTACGCACATCCATAATAGAAGACAGGATCCTGGATTCAGTACAGTCATACTGATGAGCTCAGAGGATTGTGGGAAATCTTCACCCCTCTTGCACTCACAACTGCCTCAGATACGTCAGGCTGAAGTTCAGATTCAGAAGTCTGCAGACATTCGCTGTGCGTCAGAGGTTAAAGGTCACCGCTCTGGGTTTCACAACCCGAGGTGCGACCCAGCCTGGGGAATCTGCTGGAAGCTTTGGATGAGAAAGTTTTGTTGCCACTCTCGCTGGCCGCTGGGGTGTTCCTGTCAGAAGACAAACACAATGATCACTAAACTCCATGAGCAGCTTGCTCTGCCTCCCCTGCCTAACTTTAGATGTTCACTTGTGTAATACATTTGAAAAACAGATATACAAGTGGAGAAAACAGCAGTTTAGAGATGTTCTCTGCACACTTACAGTGACTAAATTCTGCTACATGTCAGAGTCCCTGTGGTAGGTAAATAAACAATGAAACAAGCACTCCACAATCAAATTCTTTCCTCACAACGCACGCCACTTGTAATTCAAGGATGACAAACTGACGAGTCTATACATTCGGAACAAAGTGGAAAGCACACAAGGCTGAGAGTGTGTGAGTGTCGCATTCGACATGAGTCCTGAGGGCTGTACAGACATCAGCTGCAGTTGGGTCAGGGTCAGCCTCTATACACACCAGCAGCTCACTGAGTACGTTTACATGGACACCAGAAGGTGAGAATTTGGCTTAATGCAAGACAGTGGCGTTGCTGTTTTTTAAATGCACCGTGTAAGCAGTGTTAACGTTTCTACATGCACTGTGTAAGTGGTAGTTTTTACCCCCACACACGAAGCTCAGTAAGCAGCTTTCACTCGTCCCACCACCACCACCTTCCCCGCGAAACCGGTATGTTCCAGGCACGCACGTGTACTCTTTAACAAAGTCCTCCCACACTTTGATGTCCAACCACACGAGCAGAAATGGTTGTAGGGAGTTATCATGTAGGACTGTGGATCTCTGCTAATGTGCAGGTTTGATCTAAGGGCAGGAATTAGACAATGCTTTAAAAAAATTTACTCTTAAAGAGATTCTTCCATCATTTACTTACCCTCATTTTATTCCAAACCTCTATGATTTTTTGCTTCTGCAGCACACAAAAGAAGATATTTTAAGAAATGTCTCAGTGGTTTTGTATCCATACAATGGAAATCAATGGAAGCCACTGTTGTTTGGTTACCAACATACTTCAAATTATCTTCTGTGTTCCTCAGAAGCACAATACAGGTTTGGAATGATATGAGGGTTAAATGATCTTCATTTAATTCTCATCAGATTTTCATTTTTGGATGCACTATACTTCTTAATGGGCAATTAAATACCAGAAGATGTGAAGCGCTGGGAGCTGCTTGGAGAACATGACCTTCTGGATTACAATTCATTGTAAATGGGAAGGGAACGGAGAGTTGTGTGGTACGAACCACCGGAGAATCATGACTTTCTCAGAAAACAAAGGGTGCTGATCAAATTCACACAGCAGTACTCTGTGTTTTACACCTGTGTGAAATGCTCACCAGACATTTTAGAGGTACAGAACCACAACAAAGAGCAAACAGCTGTGGTTTCAGCCAGCTAAATGCACCTCCCTCTCTCTGGATGCAGTAACATGGGAGAAAACCTGCAGTGGTTTCTCGTCTGTCCTTTGAAAAGAATAAAACAACAAAAAAAAATGAAATGTGACACAGCTGAAGGCATGATGGGAGAGCCACTTATGGAGCAGAGCGAAGTTATCTAACTGATTACACACAACTAACAATAGTTTGGAGCTTTTCAAAATAAAATTCAACTTGACCATAAGCCAGAATTGTGGTTATGCAACCTGCAGTGCTGCTCCTCTGCTGTACTGCTGCTGTCGACACAGGGCTGAGATAGAAAAGAAGAGCCAGAAAATGAAAAAGATTGGGCAGGAAGTAACAGAGAATGGCAAAGAATGAAGTGCTGAGTGGCTTTCAATCAAACCTGAGCAGCGGTGAAGAAGTTAGAACCAGATAAGTGCAGGGTTGCCATGACCCCTACCAGAATTCAGTTGAATCCAGAGATTCAGCTTTTCCTGTATCCAAGGAATGCTGGGAAGTCTTCTTACTGCAGTACTGGGTAGGCAATATCTATGAAGTGAATTTAAAATCCAGCTCTGTTGCATGGAAACCAAATGAAGTATTCCCGGACAAGCTCCTCTCACTTGGTAGAACATGGAGATGCTCCACAGTCCCCTGTGGGACCACCACCGCTGGAAGCTCTTTGAGGACACACAGGCCCCAAGTGTCTTTTTTATTTCAAAGCCAGACTCAAAAGCCCAAAATGTTTTTTGTTTTAGCAAAAACCTCCTTGCAAGAGGCTCTTTTACAAAACCTTCAGTGCCCCGCAGAAACAGACATCGCCCGCGAGCAGATTCCAGGAATCGGCACACAGGGGCTGTTTGAACATGAAAGGATTCCCTCGCTGGCAGCGCTCAGTCACTGCAACCCCTGTGTGACAGCTTTCCTCTGTCAGTTTGCCAGAAGGCAGATTCATCGGCACGTGCTTATTATTACCAAAGCGTTTCAATAGTGAAAACAGCCACTCCAGGTTTGAGAGCTGTTTCCAAACGCACAGGAACGGAAAAACAACACTGATAATCACACTAGCAATTTAATCCTGCAGACAAACAAAATTACTGAGGATAAACATAGTTGCTAGAATGCACATGTTCAAAAACACAAGCGATTAACCGATTAACACAACATAAAACACTCGACAAAAGCTATTCCATTCCCAGGAGGAAGGTTTTTGTGACAATGTGACACTCTTAATATCTGCTAAACATGCCCGTTTAATCACACATCACGTCCAACTTTCTCCTCATCTAAAGACCATCTGTCCATGGCACACAAATTATCTCCAGTCATGGCCAACCAAAAAGCCATTATCTTCTCACAACGTGCCAACAGTTCTCTTTTAATTAAATCAGATCTGATGCAGGAGTAAAAGAGGTTTTTCATTAATTTCCTGTTTGTAATCAGGTCACGCTGCAAGACCAGAACTAACAATAAACCAATGAAATGCGCGTGAAAGGAAGTCCGAGCTGAGAGATCAATGAGCCAATCGGAATAGACAATTATCAGCAAATGCAGTGGAACACAGGAAGTGACTGCTCCCTGCAAGGCAAATCAAATTTCCTGTTACAGAACAGTTTTAAGATGTTGGGCTTTGACTCATTTGTTTGTGCAGACTGATGCATCTCACCACTTTTGGATGGAACATTTCACTGCAAAAAACCTGCATCTGATTCACTAACCACCTGCGATACGGTTTAACCAGCACTGGTCAAGTCATTTTTTATAGAGAAAACATACTTTTTATAGTTTTATAGTGTCATGCAGGTGACAACAGCATTTGATTAAATGACAAACAGGTGTTTTATCTTTTGGGACCTTTTTCAATTTATAAAGCCAATTTAGGTGTCTGGATCGCAACAGATGAGCGGTGCTGTGCAGTCCCAGAAAAGCATTGCCTGGTAACCTGCCGCTTCTGTTCCTTTATTCAGCATGCATTTGTGGCATTTGAAAGTGACAACTCAGCTGCGGCACACAGTGTCTTACACTGAAGCATTATAATACAGCATCATACAGTCTCACAGAGTTCATGGAGTGGCACTGCACGTCCTGAGCATGAGCTGATGGTTAATGCATGTGAGCTCTTGTATTCACTCACTGGTAGAAAGGCAGCAGCTGCTGAAGGTCTTCTCAGGAGCTGGGCAGTGAATTCAGGCAGTGTCTGGATCAGTCTGTTCATCACCATATGAAGGGGTGCCTGCAGCTGTTTCTGCCTCTCTTCTACAAACCTGGCATCCTGGAAAACACACATGTTCAGTCTTAACTGATGTGACACAACTGATGTTTTCAGACCATTTATGTCCACAGTAAGACGTTCAGTCAATGTGCTAATGAAAACACTCGCCTGCAATTCACACAAACAACTCGTGACAAACACATGAAGAGATTTCTCCACTCCAGAACGGAGTCTTTCTCTGGAAATCATCTTCACACAATGAGCCAGTTTTGTTTCTTGGAGACAGGCACCTCTCCAAATTCCTCAAAGCACGGTTCTGTCTGTCTCTCTCAGACACCGAAAAATCACTGCCAGACGCTTCCATTACAGCCAATAAAGACGTTCTGAAGCGTTTCCCAGTCTTCACAAACTATTGTCTGGAGGAGGAGATGGCTTCTGGGAGCCGAAGGGACAGAGAATTAAGTTTGTTCCTGTAGAATCACACAAGCTGCATGTATGAACACGTGTGCAGATTTGAATGGAGGGGACACGCTGTCAAAAACGACACAGTTAAAGTTTAACATTGGTTTCTGCATGGTGAAACAACCTTGTTTTTTCTACAAATATAAACTGACGGTTCATACAGTACAGTGAGGCCCAAACAAAAACTCAGGACCTGCCAAACACTGCATTCATGAGAACAGGTCGCAGTCTAAACCTTGTGAATCGGGTTGAGATAAGGAGACCGTTTTTAAAAAACAATCTGCTATGCACTTGTTTAATAAATACTCTAAATACTTTCCTTACAATGTCACCTCATAAAAGTAATAAAACTATCATAAAATTTTCAAAAATGTGTTAGACATGACACAGTCTCAGAGGTTTCTGATGACATACTGCAGCTTTGTTTAATGAACAGACCCAAAGTCCTCCGTTTTGTTGCAGCACTCAAATATATTACACAGACTTCTTTACATGGAAAATCTGTGTGAAAATTCAAAATTCAATGAAATAATAAAATTCAATGTCTTTTTTGTGTTCTAAAGCAAAATGCATTTTTATGACATGGCGAATAATGATAGTTTTAATTTTTGGGTGACCTATTTCTTTAAAGCACAAGACATGGTGAGGTATAGTTCACAGAAATTTTTAACTTGAAATAAGCACCAATAACAAAGCAGTAAAATACATCCTGTCACTTTAAGACAGAGCCATGTCTAAATACCCACTCAAACACATCTGACTCTCTACTGGCATTCTGCCCTGAGGCTGCATAGTACAGTATCATCTCTCTCTCTCTCTCTCTCTCTCTCTCTCTCTCTCTCTCTGCATCTGTGCATCCCAGCTGCAGTGAAGATCTCGCACTAACCACATCTAAACATGAAATAAACATGACCAATCACTCGTTTTAATCACTGTATTGAAGGTTCAGTAAATGCAGGCCATAGGGATGTGCTGAGGTTTGTGATTCATCCCCTGAGACCAGAAATATAATGAACAATATCAGCAAAATGTGGGTGTGAACTATATTCTATCAAGTATATTATCTACCTACAATATGTTTACACACCAGGGACCTTATTAATGAAATGTGTGTATATATTTAAATTTCCCATGTGGCTTTGCTCATACACACACACACACACACACACACACACACACACATATATATATATATGTATGACTAAAGGGCACCTGAAAATTTCCCATAACACACTGGGAGAACAGACATGGCAATGGGGAAGCCTGTGAAAAACACACTTCATGTGAAATATTCAACAACAAACCCCCACCATCACAAGTATATGGTATGCCTGACTTGAATACTTATCAATGGGCTTGTGTTGGCACGAGCGTGCCTCTGGTGTTGGGGATGAGAGGGTGCAGAATTAGTCACAACCAGCAGGCGTTACGGTTTTACTCGTAACGTTATCTATAATAGGCTGCGTTTTTGATTTCAGTTGAGTCTGGATTGGGACATTCATGAATACTGGCTGCAGATGCTTTATCAAATGTAATACAATTTCCCTTACAAATTAGCTTGATTATAACTGTTTTATGCAAATCATATTTATGACTAAACCTTCAGATTCTCTAAACAAATTAATCAGGGGGATATTTCACAGAAACTGACACAATTATATTAGGAAAGAATGATGAACATGCTCACTAAACTACACAAACACACACGCACAAGGAGAAGCTTATAGCCTTAACTAAAGGAAATCAAAATGACAAACTGACGGTGTATTAACGCTTTCATAATCCCATACAGGCGGCCTCATTAGCATACATATTTATGGTAACAAATCATTCTCTAAAGAGAGAGATTACCTCCTCCTCAATAATCACAAATGAATTCTCCTCAAAGTGTTTGAGGAATTTTACTGAGCTCTCGGTGAAAAGTCTTTCTTCATAAACATAAAACTGTCCTCAAATGAAACAAAACTTTTATTTTAACAAAACTTTCAAGCGTAAAGTTTTACTAAAGTTTGGAGTCAGACCAGACAAGCAAAACAACCAAACAACATTCATAACGACCTCAAGCAAATTTACAACAATGTAAAGAAAATTCACTATGCTGTCCTAGCTTTAGCGTAACAATGTTATGCAGTTGCTCGGATGTTAAAAGATCTCATCCCAACACATATCATCTTGACCCCTGGACATAACTGGGGCTCCTAGTTTGGTGTAAATTTATGGCATTTTTTGCAAATTGTATCATCTTCGCCTGTCATAAGCAAAAGTATTACTGAAGGATTCTTCCAGTAATGCAGTTTGTTAAAGTGTTTGTTGAAATGCACAGTATGATCAAGATCAATTGGGATACCTGCCTGAATAAGCACCACAAAGTAATTTTTGTGTTTGACTGTAATAACTCTGAATATTTTGCATGTTTCCTCCTACATTAAGAATAATTTTCTGGTCATACCCTGCCTGGTTTCAATGGAATAGTACGTAAAATGAAATGTTATTAGATTAACTGGGACTCTGGTTAACAGTAAGTTATATGTTCATTTGCTCATTACATGTAGGGGAAAGTATGTAAATTTTGTTTTGTATTTGTTCTTCTATGGACCATATAATACAACAGGCATTTATCCCCTCTGAGAAACAATGATGGAGTAAAAACAGTGTATGATTCATACTCTAAGCAAATGTCAGCCTGGAGGCGGGTGCTAATATTTTGCCCGGCTTTAAAGGCATTGACAATATCTCATTATATACATATTGTGAGAGGAAGTGTTTTCTCATAAAAGAAAAGGCACTGAGCAGAGATCTACCACTCACACATGCCTAAACACCCATCTTTCTTCCAACTCAGACACCCCGTATTTGTATATACCGTATCTGTCAATGTTGCAGCAGCGGCCAACGTGCTACAGGCCTGAAAATGAAATGCGGCGTGTTAGCGTCGGTTTGGCAGTGCGTCTAATTGAAGATGCTCGGCTGTGGTAAAAGCTGTGGTTTGAGTCTTTCCATTTCTGTTGAAATCAGATGGGTGGAAACCTCTTCAAACCTACAGACACTTCACACACACTGTAAAGAGGCATCCAGCTTAACTACAGCCTGCCGAGTATGGAGGTCTCCACCCGCTGTGTCTTTTAGACAGAATTATGTACATTATTTTCATTTGCCCAGGAAAGTATTGTGGAAAAATGGAAACACAACATCCTGCTGGGTTCATTTCACTCACAGTCGTCAACAAGCTCCAGTCATACAGTCTCCAGTCATGCTCTAACTGGCCTGTGGAATGGAACAGAATGGAACTGACTATAATTTTTGCTCAAGTTTCATAATCAATCCACTCCCGGTTTTCTCTCCACTCTTGACTATAGGTAAAAAACAAAAATCACAGAAGCCACTATTTACATATTCCAGTCTAAAAACGTAGACAAGCAGAATCACGCAAAATTTAAAATATTCTAGTTTTGCTACACAAAATACCAAAAGTTGCCTGTCCAATCAGATTACAAAACTAGATCTATCCATATAATGCAGAACAGAATTCTGATTTTGTAAAACCAGGCTACACTAAGTACATTCTCTGCCATTAACTGATTTCAAGATAGATTTCTGTATGAAGGAGTTCTACAGCAGACGGTATGGCCCACACAGAGGTCTGATCTCACCAGCATCCAGTCTGCCTGGAAACTGAGACAACTGAGACAGCCTGAATCCATACCAACTGTGGTAACATCTCCAAGATGACATCCACATTTGATCTGAAAGTTACTGTGGAGCTTCCAAAGACATTGAAGGCAAAATTCATGCTTTTCTGAAGTTGGCATGGCACAGTCACTTCATAGCATTGTTGTATAAAGAAGGATAATATTGAGATCCTTAAACAATTCTTTAAAGTTTTACTGAAAAAAACAGCATATGGGTTAAAAAGACATGAGTAAATAAATGAATAACAGAATTTTCCCTTTTAAAATTTTTAATTAAGCAACACTACATGAATACGCATCATGCGTGATGATTGATTACCCCTCACATGAAAATCTGAACTAAAGTCAGCAATTCATCTAACGCCACCAAAACAATAATAATCTTTACATGTACTGTACACTGTTGAAAAGTATAAAATAAAGTCTAGGCTTTCTAAAAGTCCCTCCAGACAGATGACATACACCTCAGGCCCAAATCAAGCATCATTATGAAATATTGATACTGTCATATTGGCCACAATATAATAAAACTGCATTCAATTTGTGGAAGTAACTCCTTCTAAAGGAGTTTTCCCTTCATCCAGCTATGATAAAGACATCGAGTTTACCAGTGAAGATCTGACTCTCGGGGAAGCTCCAGCAGGCTTCTCCATATGAATTAGTCATGAGCGCAGGCACCATAATGAGGTTGAGTAGGAGATGAGTTCTGCTTTGTAATGAGCCCCTTTCTAAAGGTTAAACATACTCTCACACCTTTCTCCTTCCTGAAGTGTTAACCTCATAATCAACTCCAACATGAGCAAATACCACGCAAAGAGTGACCTGCTATGACGTGACGAACTTCTGAAAACATTTCTATATGATTGATGACACTGAAATAAAACCAGCATTTTAATGCCTAAGAGGCAGATTGCAAACCGCTTTTCTCATGCCTTTCTAATAGGAATGCCGGTATAGTATCAAAATCTGATTTTCTGTGAAATTACGACTCCCCGTCTCTCTCTACTACGGTAAGGATTAGGTGTGGCGGCAGGGTTTACAGATAAACAATCAGGTAGCAGCCTCCTAAATGTACGAACCAGTCAGAAGCACAATTTTTTAAATGTTGACATGCGAGTACTGCAATTAATAACAGCCCGGCAATGATCTGACTGCATTGAAATTCATTCTCACTAAGAGTCATCGTGAACCTCATAATAATCACCAGAGCGTCGTTACACTATAATCAGTGTAATACCCTTTAAAAAACACATGCAGAGTTCAGCTTAGTCCACTGCAGTGTGCTCATGCATGCAGCATCAGTCATTTTCCTTTTTGCATGCTAAGTCGAACTCAATTCTGTTAAAACGAAATGCTTTTAATGGGCAGGCAAGTGGAGTCTGATACTGATATTACAGATCTCATTACCCACTCTAAAGTTCTCTCTGGAGAGATTCTGACATGAATTATACAGATGTCCACTTTTACACAGATTTAGACAAATTCAACAGAAGTCACTCAAACATGCAGTTTGTTCAGTGATATCATGACAGAGGTCATTACAGGCCAAACTTACATAATGCACATGCTGGGATTCTGTGTACCATATATTCACATTAGTAAGCACGAGTACACACGCGTTACACTCTTATCATTAGCTATAGGAAATATTCCAAATTAAAATAATGGGAGTAAAAGAAATAAAAGAGAAATAAAACAGGAAGAGTTATCAAACCTCATTAGTTTATAAAAACAGGACTTAGCAGAGCTGGGCCGCACAGGGCTCAGCTGGTTTTGCTGATCAAAGAGTAAAACTCATTTTAAAAGTCAGTGAATTCTCACTAAGTAGTTCTAACTAATTCTGTCTGTACATATGAACTTCAGACAGCTAAGAGCAAACCCTTGATAAAAAATATTATTTACTGCTGCTTGCTCAGTTTAATAAAAGTGAGCCAATGCAACATAATTATTCTGTTTTATTGGGAGCAATTGATGTAAACTGGCAAAATGGAAGTTTACTTAATCCATCTGTTGGGACTACAAACGGATGAATGGCGTTACAAACAGACACATGGGAAATTGATGTGTGCTTTATTCGAACAACTCTTAAAAAACATTTTCTGTTGAAAATGCTTAATTTGAGCAGAAAGCGTTCCTCAATTCAATTGTACAATATTATTTATTATTAACAACAGGAAAAGCCGGCCCTCTGCTGTGAGATCACGTCCTTGCTCCTTACAAAGACAGCTTTTATCAGACAAGGGATCAGACAAGTTCTGATCCCCAAAAAGTTGTTTCTTTATAAGGTGTATGAAAGGTAACATCAGCCAGTCTAAGATATGTACAGAGTGATGCAAGGACGCAGTCTTTAGTGGCCTTTATGTCTTTGAAGAAAACAAAATATAACCAGAAGAAAACAAAAACAGGAAAGAGATAAGAGACGGAGGGGTATTGTGTAAGCAGCTGTGATCGCTGGTGACAGCTGTGATTACTGTCCGTCATCATATAAAACTCCCTTAATGAAAAAACTCTCGTCCTTGCAGCCACTCTGATTCCCAGTTGTTTTAGGTTGTTTTAGGCAGCTGTTTTTCATTAGGTGACATGAGAAGAAAGTGGAATTCTTCACAGCAAAACAAAGCTCTGCTAATACTAGTGAAGATCAAGTACATTCCTTCTATAGAATCAAAGGCACCCTGATTTTATTGTATACAGGGTGATTTCGAAGCAAAGAGGAGAGGCAGAAATACAAAAGTGGAAAATGGAGTAGCTGCAATTTTGGGAGGTGGTGCTAATGTCCCATAATCTGCTGCCAGGAGATGCTAATGGAGGGACGCAGACTAAAAAATTGAGTCAGGAGCACCTGACTCATAAAATGATATATTTAGGGGCCAAATGACAGAATTGCTTGATATAGATTTAAAGATTCATAAACCCTGTCATTCCTGCTCGGGTTCCGACTGATGGATGAATTTTGAGGAAAGTTCAAGTTTCAGTGGTTGAAAGTTACATGCTTTGAAAACATACTTTGATTATTATAATATTATGTAAAGTGAATTTGCAGAGGTAATTTTTTAGATTTGTTGATACTAACACAAATTCTACAAAATAGGTTACAGCTTCCAGAATTTATAAACTCAGATGTAAAGCTGGCAGATTGAGCACCACTTTTTCTGATTGTCTACTAAACGCTCTCATTTACTTTGATCGATTTCTGATCTGGGACCTTCACCTGTTTAATTATCAGCAGCGATATATACGAATGAAAGTCTGTAGCAGGAATGCACTCATAACACAAATTGACAGAATTACACATTTTAATAACAGCCGACTGTTTGAAGGCAGAAAGCTCCACCCCTTCTCCCACGTAACAGAGAAAGAATGACTTTGAGTAAATTGTGATGAAACGAGCCACCTGATACACATGGAAGACACTGTCTGCCCAACCTTAAAGAAACACAGAAGGGATCCACACACTGACAAGAGCATGACAAGTTCTTACACAGAGAAGGAAAGAACACAAGAAAACTTTAATCAACACATCAACAGGAAAGCTATTCAGCAATAGAACAATGTAGCTACAGGGTCTTAAAACACAGCAGTCTTTCGACATACAAATGGAAAAATGACAAACATTCACACCATTAGCCATCAATGAAACCAACAGGCTATGACAAAAGATTTCGAGGTCCTATACGTTACCTTTAGGCTTTTATAATGACCAACATCCTTTGATGTACAAAGGTTACGGCTGTACAGGGGCGCATGAACACTGAAAAGTAAAAACAGAAACACCATCAACGTTCTTATTTTTAGAGCATTCTTCTACTCCAAATCTGAGGTAATCGCTTCAGGCAAGCCGCATACCACTTCCAACACACTTCCAGAGCATTATAAAAAGAACAGAGAGGAGGAGGTCACTTACATCTCAAAGTCAGAGAGGCTGGGATCGTCAGAGGTCTGCTCAGGTCCCCTGAACCTGCCCACAACACAGGAAGTCATGGTGAGCATTTCCTTCAATCTGCAACTCAGTCTGCTGAGCAGAACTGTATGACTTCAAACAATTCCAGTCCAGCCATATTTTGTAGCTTCTTCCCACCTACTAAAGAGTATTTCAGTACAGTATGAGACTGGGTATAACATTTTTCTTCCACAAATTGTCTTCCACACACCTTCGATATTTTAGAGTAAGTATATGCTAACTGTACCATTAACAGACATAGAGACTATAAAAGACTAGACCATAATTTGAAATTTAATACAGAAGGTCAGAGTTTAACTATAGCCCTCATTTTAAGTCACTGTAACATCTGAAAAACAAATATTAACCTACTGTATCCTAAATTACATATTACATATACATGTTTGATTTTGATGCTTTTATCCAAAGCCACTTACAGTACAAGATAAATTTTATTTATAATACACGTTCCCTGGAAATCGAACCCACAACCTTTGCGCTGCTAAAGCAACGCTCTTCCAGCTGAGCTACAAGAACACAAATTAGAGCAAATATAATTGCTTTACACATGTATTCAAACTTTGCACAGTTTTTCAGCTGTCAGACTATATGTATTTAAATGTCTAAATGCAAAATGTCTAAGCAGGACCTACATTATAATCATCTGAAATTTGTTAAATCCTGTTTAAAAAAACGTTCAGCTAATTAGTCAACAAGCTATTTCGACATAATAACATTCTGAAAAAACATTTAACCACGTTTTAAGATTCAGTTTTTAATTTAGTCGTACAGTTTAATTTGCCTACGATGTCACAGTGAAGATGAAGTTTTGCACTGCAACTACCAGTGATGTTGACCCCAGCAAATCACGTTCAATTATTCACTTTTAAACAACAATCTAGAAAATTGCTGTTTTAGTTAAAGACAGTACAAACAAATACATTAAATAATTACTGCAATGACTTTGCTAATAAGAAAGTACTGTGTGTGTACGTCAGAAAATATTTACCAACATGAAATTCAACAGAAATACAGTGTTGACAAAAAGACCCAGTGACATTTATCCCACATTCCTGAAAACACTCAAGCCCGACCAACAATGACACTCTAATCCTGTTGGAGGGGCATCTGGTCTCTGGTGTTGTCGGGATTTACAGGAGTCACAGGCTGCTGCGTCTCGGCAGGCAGTATCAGCAGAGAAGAACAGACATGAGCAACAGAGGTCAGATAAAACATCCAGCGTATACAGCTACAGTTACAGAAGACCACGGATCAAAGCCACTGCTGTCAGATGTATCAAAGTAATCCACGACAGATAAGCAGTGAAGAGGAAAGAGCCAGAAGAATTGAAACCAGGAGAGTAAACACAGTGTAGCCCACAACAAAGCAGTAATTCTGGTCAAATATTGGAATAGTTTACTCACAATGAGAAAAGATTTGTATGAATAACAGACCAAAATAAAAGGCGTTATTCACTAAATGTCATTTGCATTCAGATTTGAACAAATACATGTTTGAGGTTTGTCAAAATCAGTTGCAATGACACCAAACACAAATAATTCTCATAGCATTATTTACAGAGGAACAGAGGTCAATTATATCTACTAAAATCATATCAAACCAGAAATTGTCTGTGTGAGACATGGGTAGGTAAAGGTGTACTAGCCAGACAGACAGGTAATGATGGAAGAGGAGGCAGACCTAAAGAGGAAGACAGTGATCTGCCCAGAGTGAGACAGTAAAGGAAAAACAAGCACTCAGTGTATGCATGTTAACACAAACTAATCTCACGGGATAACTTAACTAATTTACGAGCTGGTGATTTAGTATGAATTTGTTCGATGCAAGTCATATAAAAACGTGTTTTAGAAAAGAAGCAAGCAAGAAAGTGCACCCCTAAATGTGTGTGTGAGTGTAAACGCTTGTGTGTGCTTACCGGGCCGCACAAGCCGATCAGTTCCTGTCCAATCAGGTTGTTATTGGCCATGAGAGTGCAGTACAGTCTCTCATTAAACTCCATCAGCTCTCCAACATCTCAGCCTCCTAATAAAAAGAACAAGCACAGATGACAAACTCGCACCAAACCATCGGTGAGAAACCCTACTTAAAGACATACTAGGCAGCTGTCTTTTAAAGGCTTGCAGGAAGTGGCATTTTCTCCAGGTAAGCTGAATATGGGTTTTGACTCTCAGGTGTTTGGATGGCGAGCAGTAGCAGCTCATTACGATGAGTTCCACACCTGCAGGAGACCCGTCAGCTGTCACACACAGTAAGTGAGACAGACATGGAGGCTGCTGAGGCTGCAATTGAGCACTGCATTCATTTATGGAAATCAAAAGTCTGCGTGTATTTGGGTTTTCTGCACTTTGCCTGATAGATGCATCATGTCACTTTTTGTGCTGGTTGCAGGGCCTCACCTGGAGAGACAAACACGCAGGAATTACTCAAAAAAAGAGCAATACATAACTTGATGAGGTGCATGTCATTTTTAGTGTTGTTCCAACAGCAGCAGCGTACACTACACAAAATGAAGTATTTTTGTGTTGTTCTCTAGTAAAAAAAATTCTCTAGATAAATCTAATATTTAAACACCCTTAAAACAAGATAAACTTATTTAAAAAGCAAAAGTGCACCAGACGTTTGTTTTTTAAGAATTTATCTCAAGTGAAGTTTCTTATCCACTGGCAAGGATTGTTTTTCTTGTTTTAGGCACAAATCTAATAAAATAAGGTAATAAGGTTTTTTTTAAACCAAGACAAACTTACTTGCCAGTGGGGTTAGAAAAATAAACTTCTCAAGTAAATTGATATTGTTTAATGGATTTTCAGATGCTTTAACTAGAGAATAACTCAAATATACTGATTAGGCAGGAAATGATTTTTAATGTAGTGGCTTTCTTTACGTAGAAAGCAGTTCTGGGAAGCAGGACATAGATCTCCAGACGTGATCTCCAGACTGTTTCCATGCAGAGCAGAACCCCATTACAAACTTTTCCACTGTCCAGATGATATCAAAGCCCAGGAGCTTACAGCCAAACAGCCAGTTTGAACCCTTTCCAAGTCCAAAGTCTCACTGGGCCATTAACTGGTGTGTGACAGCCTCTGCCACACAGCCTCTGGGATAGAGGCTTTTGTAGGGCTAATGTGAAAGTAGAGCGAGAGAGAAGGCGTGTGGGTGATGGAGAGAGATCTTTCAGTGCTGGTTCATAAGAATAATGACATCTTCTCAAGCATTTAAGATGATGTAAGCGCATATTTACAGTGTTTCAGGTGGATGGGAAACACCAGAAAAGCTCTTCTCACAAAGATTAATGTTGTGGTGCATGATGTGGAATAGGATACTGAAATCAATTATTTAACTTGATTTATAGATATACATGCAGGGTTTTTTTAAACTGCGCTTGTGAACCACCATAGCTTTAAAATATGAATTTAGCTGTATAAACACACCGCAAATAAAACTTACATTTGGTCTAAATTTATTGCTGCTCATGGACACTAAATATTGTGTATGTGTCACCAGAGAAAAATCACAAGTGTTGTGTATAAACCAGGCAGGAGCTGAGAGTGATGCCTGTATGCCAACCAATCAAAATTAAACAGCACTTTCAGAGCTCCATACAACTATAAGCTGACTGTCTAGAAAGACAAACTGCTAAGCAAATGAGAGCATGTATAAATTAATAAATGACACGCTCAAAAAATGCAACAAATTCACAGAACCTCTATCATCGTTTGTACAGACAGTTCTGTAGATGTTGTTCTCCCACAGCCAACTTGGACTCATCACACATTTAATGTTTTTTTAATCAATGTCATTTTCAAAATGAACCCAGACTGTTATGTTCTAAATCGATATGCTTCTATAAATATAAAATATATAAAAAAGAACACACAAAATGCACCAAGAAAACTTCATTCACCACTGACATTAATTCAACTATTTTAGTGTAGTGCTGAGATTCTGGGTGGGTTTGTCCTAACCCTGGGTTAGAGGTTGCTACAGATTGTACTCACCTCGATGGGTTTACACTTACAGTTTGTGGCTGTTCCTCCAGTTACCAGCCACAGATATGTTTTGAGGGGCTGGAGATGGACCATCACAATTCATCTGAATGATTAATTCTGGTGACCAGAGAATAAAATGTAACCAGCTTTAGAAAAAACAATTCAAATAAAAGAATACAAAACAAGTCTTCACATTTTTGCAAGAAGGATGGGGAAATAACGCATGGTAAACAAGCCTTAAACACAATAACAGATGAAAATGTAACTTTTTCAATATTAAAGTTTCTCTAAATATGTAAACTAAATATGTATGGAACAACTGCTTTTATCACCAGCTGGCTTTTCCAGCATCAGAGAAAGGGCATCGGTTTGCACTCAGACCCTTGTATAAAAGAGAAAACGAGTAAAGGCTGATAACAGTGATGTCACACGTCTGACAGGAAGTGATAAAGCAAGACTAATGAGATGTTTGTCCAAAAGGTGCTGATGCTGAGGATATGGGCCTGACATCACCAGCACAAAGAAAAACCAAAGACTGAACAATACTGATAATACATGAGCAATATCTACCGGTATTGCTAAAAACGACCTAAGTTATTTAACCTTTTAATGAGATTTCTTAATATTTATGTATGCTGCCTTGAAAGCTGGCAGTGTCTAATCAAGAAAATCCCTTTCTTGAGCTCTGAGGTTAAAATAACCCAGCTCGATTTATCTTACAAAAGCTTTATACTGAGAATCCTGATGGTGTTCATCCTCACTGAGACAAATTATATGAAAATAATACAAAAACAACCACATAAAAAAAATCCTGACATTTAAATATTTGGCCAGACTCAACAGCAAATATAAACTGATCAGAGAAAACTCTGTAAGCATGTATAATGAAGCACATCCAAACAGAGCTATTTCCTCCATTCTGTTTCAGCATTCTGGCCTGTGTAAGCACAGCAGATCTTCGAAACCATTAGGAAGAAAGCTAGTCAAAATTGCCCCTAATTTCTCACTTCACTTCAGATTTGTCTTTACCGTAAGCCTTAAAGAGTATACTTTTTTGAGTGTGAGTATTTAAAATGAAAAGCTCTTCTCATTATTTACATTAGCATCAAAACGCCCCGAGAAACATGACCTGAAAATGTCGTCCGCACTGAAAACTGAACCAGCGCTTGTTTTGCCTCATTGATGGTGAAATTTTGAAGAACATCACACAACACATAACACTCAGACTCGAAACAACCATACAGAACATTCAAATCATTTCCCCTTAACCTTTAATGGCCTTAACAACCCATAATTTATTTACTGATCTTTAAAAAGTGTGGAGTGTCCCCACTAGTGCTTTCTGGTTATTTAGCTAATCCTGTCTTGCTTGGGGGGGTATGGAGGTGCTTGTTGTTATTAACAAAAAACTACTTTACAGGACACTCCACACTCTTCCAGTCAGTGTAACTGACTGCCATTTCTAAAATCGATCTTACTGCTTTTTGTTATTGTGTTAATAGTCTTAATGGCAGTAAAGGGAACCACCCCTCCCCACAAGAGGGACCAGAGACTACAGACGATTCATTTGCATCCCCGTCATAATTAAAAGCATGATAAACTTACAGATGACTAATGAGAAATGCTGAAGCAGGTCAAATCAATTATTCCAACATGCAACTACCAAAAAACAGCAAGAGAAAACACAGTAATCGTCAGTCTCATGAGGCAACAGTAGGCTAGTTTTTCAACGTGGTGAGCGTTTTAAACAGTGTCTGATAGTAATTGTGACATCTTGCCTGTCAGCTTTAAGAACTGAGAGAATTCAAGAACAGAAAGTGGGAAGACTTTTTTATTCTTCCAAAGAAAAAAATATACCATGGAAGTCTGGCTCTTGTACAGCGATAATGCCACTACCCACAAAACGATTCATTTGGGAATATCAGTTATTTAGACGTTAGGAAACATTCTTTCACACTTTTTAGGATAAAAAAATAAATACAATACAGCAATAAACAGGCAGGTAGACCACACCGTCTGCTTAACAAAGAATATAAAGTTGGTCAGTGGGAGCCAATTACAACTGTTGTTACTGCACTGTAGCTTTACTGCCCCTCTTTATGATATTTTGAAGCATTCTGCGATTCATTCACAAAGTGGCTTAGTTCAGTCTTAGTTATAGACTCATTATAGACCAAATTAAAAAAAAGAGCACAAGGAGGATAGAATGAAAATAAATAATAACGTCATATCTGAAAAGCCTGCAGGTCTAATAATACTGGAAGAATTTCTTTCCTTAGTACTAGCGATGACAGCTGCTGTACGAGACGTTCATGAGCCGAACTCAGCTGTGGCAAACAGATGCTCCAACAGTTCCTGATTTCACCTAAATTTATGTCGGATGTCACAGTGATGAACTCACAGATGCTGGGAATATTGTAATGCAAATCAGTTTTTGGTATGAAAAAAGAGAGAAAACATTTTACCCTCTCGCCCCACACTGCATAAAAGATTTCAGCAGAGTGTCAGCAGAAAGGAAATGTTAAAAGACTCAGAGGTCTGAGGTCGACTGCATCAAAATGTACATGAGAACAATGTCAAAAGTCTGCCTGCATAATTACTGCACACAAACCATACAGAGCCTAAAACAAGAGGGTGTGCATTGCTCTACATTACATCTGTGGGTGACTGGAATTCTCGGAAAATGGAAAGTTATATAAACTGCAAGGCAGCGGAATCTTATCACGCTTTCTGAACCAAGCAACCTTAAACCTGTTCAGAATAACCTTTGTTGGAGAAGAGTTTACTGATCCTTCTGGTTTAGATCTTTAAAGTTTGAACCTGTGCTATTGTAAAACGCACTGAGAATCACTCTCCACGAATAACGTAATAAAGCAAACAGTTTTTAATCAGTGAGACTTTTTTGTTGGTGTTTGGAAAAAAAACGTCCTCAGTCTTCCTTAAGCCTCTGTGTTTTCTTCCACATCACAAAAACTGAGAGACTCAAAAGTGAGAGACTCAGTCAGGTTTAATCCAGTTAAAATGTTCTATAAACAATCTTATATACCTAATGTATACCTTTATGTGACTATTTATAGTGTTGACAAGTAACATTTGTGAAATATGTCATGCACAGAACATTGTAAAAACGTCTCAAGACTTTAAATATTGTTTCAGTTTAGCAGTATACTAAAGCCTTCCTGAAGAATTCTGAAACGAGAAAGTTCAAACACTGCAAATGATTATAGATAAAATCAGCACAGGCCACAGCAACTAAAGTCTCAGAAGGTTAGTTTGAGTCTTTTAGTATTTTCCTAATTTAAAAACCAAAAACTGAGACAGAATGTCCTCATTAATGATCACATAAGCCACAAATCAGTCAGAATGCTCAATTGCCCCTGCAGGACCAGGTTTGACAGCCTGATTTTAATGAGTATTAATCAATAAATTTCTTTAAAAAATATATACAAATAAAAAATTGGTTACAAACATTACCAAGCATTGTTATTCAGAGCCTAAGTACATTTAAGCACATTTATGCAATTAACTGCATTAAATATCCTGTCATATCATCAAATAATGAACTAAAACCATATCTGAACTTAGGCTACAAAGTCACCAAATAAAAATGCTTTAATGTCACTGTCACGCTTATACAATTAACAATTATGTGTTCGGCAGACGGTTTTATCCAAGCGGCTTACAGTGTGTTCAAGCTGTACATTTGATCAGTATGTGTTCCCTGAGAATCGAACCTACAACCTTTGCACTGCTAACACAATGCTCTAACAATTAAGCCACAGGAACAGCTTATATAATAAAAATGTTCTGGCTCACGAAAGCTCATCAAGTCAAAAAGAAAAACCTTTCGCCATCCACTGTTTAATTAGCCATGAAGAGGCACATTAGCATGGGCCAGGTATGGGCAGCACCTGCGTTTACTCCTCATGCAGAGCCTGGGGACAGAATGAGAGAGCGGCCGGCCCTGCTTTGATAAGCGCAGCAGAGCTGGGTCTGTTGAAGCACAGAGGGTCCCTGAAGGGCCTCAGCATGATGCAGGCCTGTGAAGTCCAGCTTCATCTGAAAAACGACAGATAAGCAGCTGGCACTCGCCACAATGCAACTGTTGCATTAGTTGCTCTATCTTCACTGCTGCTTATGCAATCTGTTGCTCTCTAGCGCAATTCCACTCTATCACTTTCACTGTGCAAGAGCGACAACTATAGATCCTATAACACCTTCACTGACATTAACCGCAACTGGTGAAAAAGAGGAGAAAACCAGACGTTTATTCATCCACTGATAAAACATTCTACTAACAGCATTCCAAGAACATTTATGGAACCTCTACCACTTACACTTAAACAAAAAAAAATTCATATAAGTTTTTCCATCACAGTTTGTCAATAAAAACTTTTTTCGAATGACACAATGATTTAGGTCTTATGGCCTTATGGGATATCAAGTGTTCACTGGTTGCCCTTCCAAACCTCAATAAATCATCCAGGTATCACTTACGTTTTATAGAAAAAACTACTCATTTCACATACTATTTTTTGCTTTTATGCGAAATCAGAAAATCTATGTTTATTGAGTTGTACTGATTAATATCATCCCAACATACAAAGAGGTAACGAGTTATTGCAAGATACATCATGCAAGTTCTCAGTTCCCCTCACACTGTTTTACAGCATTCTACAGAACCGTTATTTGTCCTCTAAAGTAAATGTAGGGTTTCTCTCTGCTCGGGTTCTCCCAGAACTGAAGTCTCTCCCTTTGATCCACATATCTGACGAATGAGGACAGCAAAACTCCAGCTGATCCTGCTCAACTTTCATTCTCCACAAGCAATATGACACACACGCCTTCATTTGCCTGATTTCCTACTCATTTCCAGCGTCTAATAAAAGAATACTTGAGCGGTCTCAAGTTACTTGTGTGCTGTAACACGATACTTGCAAAAACGTGACAGTGGAATGACTTGGGGAGATACAGGGAATTTTAAAATCGCATCATGATAGCGTGCGATTGTGTGAGATCACATCAGGAGGGTGCTGTTATTAAAGGACAACCTATCAAAAGAGCTCATTTGTGTGTGCACAGCCTGACAGAACATGAAACAGCCTCGTATTGTGACTGTATATCAACTTGATGAGTCCCAACCATTTTGTCCTATTGCTGCTTAACATCAAAGTCAGAGTACAGTACGACACATCATTAGGCCAGAAGACATGAAGCAGAAAGGAATAATTTAGACTCAAGATGGACGTGGCTGCAGTTTTTTTTTTTTTGCAACAATGTGGAGCAAAAGAAAGGCAGCGAGAAGTAAAATTTGCATTAATAGACCTGCATTAATAATATTGCATCCTACAAGCAGCCATAACAGACCTGCCACGCGCAGTACGATGTGGCCGTAACAGACACTTTATTAGGCATCAGTCTGGGGTTTCTCCACAGCTCACTCTCCTGTGGGACTCACACTATCACACACACGTCCGACTGATACTGTAATCGCTGGAGCCGCGACTGCCAGTCTGTGGACACATGCATGTTTGTCAAACCCATTACAATGAGAAGTGCAGTCACAAATGTCCGCAACCCATTGCGCATCAACCTGTTAGAGGGATTTATCGCAGGGCTGAGATGTAAACAACCCACACAGGAATTTTTTAATAAACGCATTTCGGTTTTCACAGTTTAAATAAATATTCTGTTAAATATTCATGTTTTTTCAACCTTGCATATAAGAGCTGTACTTCCACATTGAAGGGCTTTCCATGGATTGCAATTTCTTTTTCATGGATGCAATTTTTGCTATTTTGAACAAAGGTGTTTTAGAAAATAAGAAGCTAGGCTGGACCAACTGCAGAAATCTGTGACTACTGGAGGAACTTCAAATTTTTGTAGTAAGACTCTGTATTATATAAATTCACATGGATTAGAGGGCATGCTTTAAGTACATATCCTCACATGTTATTTAAACTGTATTAAATGAACACATTGGTAGGTCTATAAAAATGCATTTCACAAACTCTTCCATCAAAGCGTCTAAAAATGTTACAGAGGTTCAAGAAAGGACATTTCGAAGGTTACTGTAGCTGCCTTCTCTCTTCAGCATCTGCACAGCACCACCACACTTCTTCAGTGGGACCTTCAGGAGTTCGTTTTCTCTACAGAACAGACCAACAAATATTCAATGTCACAAAAATTAAATTCAGTAGCTTCTGTAGCTCAATTGGAAGAGCATTATATTAGCAGTACAAAGGGGGGTCAATTACCGGGAACACACCCACTGAAAAAACATGCACAACTTACTGTAAGTCACTTTGGATAAAAGCATCTGCCACATGCATAAATGTGAATGCAAATAATGAAAAACAAATCATAAAAGAGGCCAAATAGGAGAATTAAACACTGACTTTCAAAGTCCTGATTATGGCGCTGGATGCCCAGGCAGCCCACGGTCTCCCTAAGAATTCAGTTTCAGGAACTGTTTAACACTTTATATTTAATAAGCCTGTTCATGGAAACCAGAAGTTTGCACGTGCATATGCGTACATATACAGGCTTACAAGGAAAATCAATCAGAATCAATCCAGGTTTGTTATGGTGAAAAACATTTTTTTTCCATCTATTGAAGGTAATAAAATGAGCACTGACAAGCAAGTTTCAAAAGGCCTCCTGGAGGAATAGGAAAGAAAGAAGGAGCTTTGCAAGTGTCTAGCAGCCTCTCGGAGGAGGAGACTGTGCGCAGTAATTTAATTAAAGTTAATAAGTGACAGCTCCTCTGCGGGGAGAACTCGGCAAGTCAGGTGTGCCCCACTGAACTTCTCCATTACCCCTCCAGGGTGAGCTGCAGTGTTCACACAGGCTTGTATATACATATTAGAAAACTAACAGCCAGCACACGAGGGGATCACTGTCTGTCTGTGCCCCTTTGAAGGGCTTATGGGTCACAGAGTGGTCTAGCTAATGAGTGCCACCTTGGACAGACAGATAATGTCATTCCCTCCAAACTAACATTTGCAAAGTCTTAAAAGAGTCGCTTTATTCTGGGATTAATGTGTGTGTTCATAACACACCAGGTCAGTGCTTTCTCACCATGAGGCAGTTTAATAATATGCTTAAAATAAAACATGCATGTAGATTAAAGGTGATGTGTGTAATTTATTTTTTATATTGAAATATCTTCCATTTTAAGTTAATGTGCAGAGTCAAGGAATCGATTGATTTCACTTACATTTGCATTTATTCATTTAGCAGATGCTTTTATTCAAAGTGACTTACAAAGAAAGAGAGCATTAAACATTTTGTCTTAAGAACCAGCAAGCCAAGTCTACAAAGCTACATTTACAAGTGGAAATCGTGTTCTGATGCTAGAGGCAGGATGAGCAGAAGGTTTTTTTTAATCTGTTTAATTAAAAGAATAAACACTGTAAATCTATTGAGCCTTTAAAATGATGCATGTCTGCGCATTTAAGTCATCAATACTGGCCCAATCGCGTAAGTTTGGGGCAGGACCGAATTCATCAGACCAAATTCAATGATTGGATGAACATTTTATGGTCAAAACAAGGTCAGCTCAGTGTCAGTTAGTATAAACTGATGAAGAATAACTGGAGGGATACATCCAGAGAGTGCAGATGTCAACAGTGTGAACGTGTTTGTTTTTCTCCACAATCCTCTCTTTGACACAGACACAGCTTCATCCTGACAAGCCTGCCTCCTGCTCTCAGCTCCTGTTATTCTATTGAGCTAAATGAATTTCTTCAGTCACTCCCCACATTACCCTCCCGAGAAACCACCACATTAGAGCTGATGAAATGCTCACAATAGCAAGACGCCTCTCTCAATAATCCAGCACTTCACCTTTCAGTGTCTTCCTTTTCTGGAATGTCTAGTTCAAATGACAGTCTTTACTAAAAATCTGATGAACTGAATATTTCATCAACTAAGTGTGTTAGATTAGGGACACATGTAAATCGTGGAGTGTTGGGGGACTCCAGGACCAAGACTGGCAAACACTGACCTGAAACAATGAGTCAAGAAGGTGTTCACTATATTGTCTATTAAACACTCATATCTTTGTCTTTTGGAAACATTTGTAGTTTCAAGCCCCAAAGGTTATGTTTATCATATCTGTAATTAAAAAGCAATTCATTATGAGTCACTTTTGATCCGTAAATGAAATTTATCATCTCATTTCGGAGCACAAACAGATTTTGGCATTCTGCTTGAAACATTTTCTCGTTCATCTTTTCTACTTTTGTTTTTAAAAGCCAAAGTATAACTGGATCAGTCACCAGCTCCATCTCAAAGCTGTGTGCTGTCCAAACAAAAGACAGTGATAGACAAAGAGAGAGACAGAAAGAGAGAGGATAATTAAAGCAACAGTGCCCTCAACTGGAAAAATGAAAAATGCATGAAGCGCTGCATGAAGTATGTTTCTTACTGTCATCTGGTGGACTTGAGCTCTCCTTCTGTCCATGATATTCAGCTGAAATACATAAATAGCACGTTTCTTCTCACCAGGATAGAAATCCCACATCATTTACCATAGAATGTAGTTTAACATGACCAAATATTGATCAGTCAGAATGAATTTTCCATTTCCACTGACATCATGTAGGTCTCACAGGCTATTGGATAATGCTAAATAATAGCCAATAACTTTTAAGACATTATTTGAATCTTATTATTGAATCTGGTATGTAACGCCCACTTTTCACAATCCAATCAATTCCCAAAGGATAAACAAGCTCCGCCCATCTTTCATCTAATTTTGTGTAATACTTGATATTCCACAAGCAAAATGGATTGGGAATGACAATTGAAATGACAATTCAGGTTTGGAGTTTGCGATGGACAATCAGAAGACAGAAAATTGCCTTTAAAAATACATTTCATATAATAAGTATGAAAAATATATAATAAGATTAAAAATACATTTCATATAATAAGTTACAGCACCTGCTTCAGTTTTAGTGCAAAATCCAGCAGCTTGTTTTAATGCTGCTGCTGTGACCCACAGGTTCTCCTCAAACCTGGCTGAAGAAGCAAACCATTTTTAAACAACAGACTGTATTAAGATGCTGGGTCAATAAAAGAGTATTTACCTAGTCTCTGGACTAGTTTCTACCTAGTCAATTGTTTCCAGGTTTATAAAACGAATAGACCCACTTAAGGGGAAACTTGTCTTACCTGCTATGACCTGCAGAAACAGAGGCAATCTCCTTGAGATGGACTGGAGAACCGTGCATATATGATTTTAATTTTATATGAATGAACTCCAGAGATTGTCAACAAAACTCTTTATATTTTGGCTCGATCTCCACAGTTTTCAATGCAGCACAACCAGGACTGGACGGCACTTTTAATGTCGTTGATCTATGAAGTAACCATCAGTTTTCATCTCAAAATCATACTGTCCAGCATGAGTTAAGTGGTTTACTGCAGAGTTTTCCGTGTAATGTACTGACCTCAGATCATTCATGCCGCGTCTGAAAGCTCCTGTCAGTCACATGACCGCGCCCGGGTGTCACGTGACACGCGTCAACAGAGCCAAGCGGATAAACCAAAAACAACGCGATAACAATAAAGTATTTAAAGTGCAAATGTTTTCACGTTAATGTTAAAGTGAAGGCAAGAAAATGAGCAATTATGGACAAGCTACGTTTCTAAGACTTTTCAAATCAAACATCACAGATGATCAGTAGGTATAAATAACATGCAATAGGCTACAGTTCACTGGTCAAGTACTCAGGCAGTAAGTATTATGAACAAAGTCAAACATATGTGTGATTATACAGAACTGTGACTGAAGAACACTGATGATGTTGCAAATCAATAATGCAATTATTTGCATATAACATTTCAAATGGAAATCTGTTCTAGGCAGTATGCATGCAGCTGTGGTTGTATTACAAGTCAGGCAAAGTTTCCTCTGTGTGGTGCAAAAGATAAGTCACATTTGATTCTCTGTCCTGGCCCTTAAAATATAATGCTACAAATGATTAACAAGTCTGCACATTGTAAGATCATTACATGTACTGACACAACAGGAGATCATGTTTCCATTGCATTTTCAAATGCAGTCTGTAGCTTTGAAAAGTTTTTATAACTTAAGTTACTGGTAGGTTATATCTCTAATGTATCTCTGTTCAGGTGGTTGCTCATCTCACGTGGTTGTGTGTTGAGATAAGAACTCATGACGATTGTAACTGGCTGGTCTGTTCTGGCACTACGGTTTGCCCGAGATAAACGTGTGTTGATTCTTCCATTTCTCTTGAAGGACTTTCTCAGCCCGTTGGAGAGACTGCTGGAGACCTTCCTCACAACACCAGAAATTCCTTTGTTGCGTCTGTACTGAGCAACATCATCCTCCAGCTCCTCAGGAGGCACTTCAATATTACCAGTGTACCAAAACACCCACCAGATGAGACTCAGAAAAATGATCACAGCTCCAGCGTATAGCAAAAAGTCATGGAAGAAGACTTCCCAAAATACCCCCGCCAGGAGGATGACCAGTCCAAAAATGTCATGGAAAACAGCGAACCAAAATGCACATTTACAGCGGCCAACTCCAGGATGTTTTTTCTCCATAGCGGCAGTCACATGCAGCTTTGTTGTGTTGTGAACACTGGACTGCAGCTCACCTGCTCTGATACACAGACATCATGAAAAGACCAAAAGTCTGTGCAGTATAATCATGTGTTCACCTGTACAGATGTTCAAAGTACACTAAAGTGAATAAACTTTATTGACAGAACATGTAATGCTTTTATCTAGACAGATACAGTATCAGAAACGTGCTCTTATATGAGAACTAATCAAAACACACCTCGTAAGCAACATTGTTAATGATGAGGAAAAATATTTACACTTGAACATTGATATACTATAAAGGTGATATTTAACATACAGCAGTTTATTTGGCAAAGGCACACGTGACATGAAAACAGTTGTTAATGGCTGAAAATTCTGTGCAAGGTCTTTGTCTGATATTCATCCCATTAATAATCTTGCACCAATCTTCCGCTTTTTATGTTTAACATTTTGTTTTATGTTATCTAGAGCACACCAAGCACAAGAAACACAAGCCCAACCAACATACACAACAGCTGCACGGGGCCATCTTCTTTAAAGTCTCACAACATCACTGGATGTGTTGCATCAATGTAAGTAATATAATACTTTCATTATACAGACCTAATGCAAACACAACAGTGTTTTCTATACCCACAAACTCAGATACGACTTTCCATAAGCATTAATTAAAGTGAAGGACATACCACAAAAGCTTTAGATTAAGAATTATTTTAATTCAGAATTGATCTGTCAGAGAACAAATGCAGACAGGAGCTTTAAGAAGGTAACCATGTACAGTACATTGTTTTTTAAACAGACAAATCAATGTGTACAATATACAACAGTTAACAGGATTGGAAGGTTGTAAATCAAGAGCGTTCTGTCTTCATTTGTCTGCAGCTTTGCTTTTCAGACCACGTGCTGTGACCTTCGGTGTTTTCTTGACCAGTTTTTTGTTTTTCCCATCTTTTCCGATTTTCTTGAGTCCTTTGCCGGCTGCAGGCTTGGGTACTTTTTTTAATCCTTTTTTGGCTACATCCTAAAACAATTACACAGATTTGTATAATTTATTAAACATTTAAAACTCATTTCTGCATAAAAATAAATATACATGCAAATCCGTTATAAAGTTAACAGTCTTCTACTGTGTGTGGCACAGTAGGTGGCACAGTAGGTTCACCCGTTTCTTTTGCCTTAAGAGCCACAATGTCTACAAACTCTCTGCCCTCCTACACTCGAATTTTGAGTGCGATTCATTAGCCAGAAAAAAACAAACAAAATTAAACATGAACTGATAGCATTCTTTTTCAAGAGGCATTGTGATAATATCATTACCATGAATTCTTTAGATCATGATAACCGTGTAGTAAAAAACTAACACCATGTCAGCCCTGATTACTTACCATTTGTTTTGGCTTTTTGCTTGGTGTCTCTATTGGCACAAGCTGTGGAATTTCCTCTTCTTCACTGTCCTTAACTTCCTCTCTTTCTTCAGTGACGTCCTCAGGTGCTTCTGTTTTCTCATTTTCTTTCTTCCTCTTTTGCGCTCCCTGAACATAAAAGTATGAAACCAGTGACTTCGAAAAAAGGCAGTAATCTTCATTTTACCAATGGCCATATAATGAATCTTGTCAGCTTTACCTTTGATGAACTGATACTCATTCTCATTTCCTCCACCAGTGTGAGGTGACTCAGATCAGAGGTGTAGATGGGCAGCGCTGCCGAGTTTTGACTTTTTATATGGATGATTTTTATATTTTTTCCTTTCTGGGTGGGAAAAAAAAAAAAGAGGATGAAGTTAAAACAAAGAAAAGAAACAAACATTTAATATTAATAATATAAATTAAATGAATATAATAATTGCAGTAATAATAAGGTGCAGCAAGCGATTTCTGGAAAACACTTTAAATCATGGAAATTAACACCCAGGCAACGAATTATGTAAATATTTAGATGTTTATTCCGTGTGTGTTATTGTATTGCAAAATATATATTGTATTTGCCCTGGCTAAATAGGAGAATAACAAAGTGGACCGGACTGATCCAGACAGCACAATAACACTTTCGTAGCCAATGGGGGGGGGTGTATGTGCCAACTGTTTATCATTGCCTGCATTGCATAGCATGTTTATTTTGAGGGCGGAGCACTGAAGGGAGGCATATGTGTGTTTGGGTGTCAACTGCAAATATCACCAGCGTTTCTCAGAAATCTCTTACTGCACCTTTAATATAAAAAAAATTACGAAGAAAAATGATAGAGGACCAATTACTCACCATTTCGATCTTTGTGGAGATGGTGGACACGGCTGTGACCACATTTTCCACGATCTCATCTTCCGTCATGCCTAAATGCGCGACACGTGCCATGCTGCAATCAAGCACAAATATAAACGCAGTCAGGGCAGCAGGAAAAGGTTACAGAAACATTAATAAAACGTGTTAATGATTCATGTGTCAAAGCTTGTAGGGACAAGTTTCAATAGATGCAGAAACTCATCTGGATACGCAATGAGTTACTATAGCACCGTTTTACACCACAACCAGCTGTGATGGAGCAGGAAATGGTATGCTGATGTGCTTCAACCGTTCAGCATGATAACAAATCAACAATATCCATACCAACAAGAGCCTTTCTTTGAAACGGTGAGGGTGGTGCCCTGTATGAGACGTTCCATGTCTCTGGCCAGATGTTTGCTCTCCAAATCCACTGACAGGGGACTCCTGACACAGAACAAAAATACAATTACATCCACCTTAACGGACACGATGTGTATCCAATTAAACACACTATTCACTTACTTCTTCCTTTGATAGAAATGCTTCCCAATGTGGGAGGGTAACCTGCGGCGAATGCGCGCGTCTGAGAGAAACAAATCAAAGTTGCCCAGCAGTCGTCTCTTGGCTTCAAACGGCTTGTACTCAGTCTTCAACACTCTGAACGGAATTACCTAACAAGAGAAGGTCGTGTTTAATATCCCATTTCCATTGGCTTGGTTTTCTACATATCGTCATAAATGGTTCTGCGTAAAAAGTCACGGGTGTTTCAGAGTTTGTAGAGACAAGCCTCAACAGAGGAGAAGACTCGTCTGGATTCACTCCGAG
The DNA here is from genome assembly GCA_036877525.1 of Chromobotia macracanthus. NCBI lineage: Eukaryota > Metazoa > Chordata > Actinopteri > Cypriniformes > Botiidae > Chromobotia > Chromobotia macracanthus. Next base: position 2,364,601 of record JAZGTH010000009.1, read on the forward strand.
TTACTTTAGCACTTTATAACCCGTGACCAGTACCGAGATTAAAGGCCCGGGTTTGCTGAAGTGCATAAGGATGACAATCACTGACAACACTGAAGAATCAGACAGATCACATACCTCCGAGACATTTTTTACTCCTTTCTCAGCGAGTAACTTCTTGTAGAATCTCTCGGTCTGTTCTGAGCTCATGTTGGGCTCATCTCTGGTGAAGAGACAGACCTCCCCTGACTCTGTCCTCAGGCCATGCGGTAAAGGACTGCAAGTCATAACACACTCGTCAAGGGGAGGTGGGGAGGTAACACACTCGTCAAGGGGAGGTGACTGGGAGGTGGGGAGGTAACACACTCGTCAAGGGGAGGTGACTGGGAGGAGGGGAGGTAACACACTCGTCAAGGGGAGGTGACTGGGAGGAGGGGAGGTAACACACTCGTCAAGGGATGATGGGGAGGGGAGGTAACACACTCGTCAAGGGGAGGTGACTGGGAGGAGGGGAGGTGACACACTCGTCAAGGGGAGGTGACTGGGAGGTGGGGAGGTGACACACTCGTCGGGGGGAGGTGGGGGAGGTAACACACTCGTCAAGGGGAGGTGGGGGGGAGGTAACACACTCGTCAAGGGGAGGTGCTGGGGGGAGGTACACACTCTCAGTGACGGGGAGGAGGGGAGGTAACACACTCGTCAGGAGGTGACTGGGAGGAGGGGAGGTAACACACTCGTCAAGGGGATGGGTGGTGGGAGGTAACACACTCGTCGGGGGGAGGTAACACACTCGTCAAGGGGAGGTGGGGAGGTAACACACTCGTCAAGGGGAGGTGGGGAGGTAACACACTCGTCAAGGGGAGGTGGGGAGGTAACACACTCGTCAAGGGGAGGAGGGGAGGTAACACACTCGTCAAGGGGAGGTGGGGAGGTAACACACTGAACCTCACAAAATGGCTGCAAATGAACGACTTTTCGGTCAGTGTCACTGGAACAAACTTACATGCGGATGGTTTGCTCCTTTCTGGGTATTTTCCATAAAGTGAAGAGAAGAGAGATGTGTTCACCCTCACTGGTAAAGAGTTTCTGGGATGAAGCTTGGCTCTTTAAATGCGTCTGTAACGCCAGTGCAGCTTTCTTTACCTGCAATAAACATCATCAACAAAAATGAATGACCCAGAGTTATACAGTAGCTCTAGTTATCATACACATACACAATATATACATAAACAAACTAGAACATAAAAGAAACGCCATGCAAGTTACTTTTTCAAGCCATTTCGCCAGAAACGCAGTCGGCCAACATGAAGCCTCGCTGGCTACTCGACTTTTAAAGTTATTCGTCCAATTTTATACATGCAGACACAAAGCAAATACATAAAGTGAAAGAAATATGTTGAGAGATGAGCAAATATTGCTCATTTACCTGAGAGCGATCAAGAGCAAACTCTTCTCGTGGAGACGCCATGCTTCACATGTGTAGAGAGAGAGCACGGCGCATGCGCACTTCCGCTGCCGACGTCACGAGTCTCTTATTTTGAAAAAGTCTTTTATTTTGCTGTTCAACTTTTTAACACGATCAAAGTTTTGTGGACATTTATCTGCCAAGTCAACAGATGCCCCACGAGAAATTAAACACTCTTCATTCATTAAAGACCTTTACAGATAAATATATTTATGCACAACCTGTATTTTCTCATTGTGGGGGTCAGTTTTACATTTAGTTCAGACACTGATAAGGATTTTAATAATATGCCATATTTATATTATATGGTTTTTCAAAACTGCATTGTAAGCTCCAGGATAGCAAATGCAATATGGACAAAATCTAGGCGCAAGGATTTTTCATTTATTTTCATTTACATTTATTTATTTTTTATATTCACTTCCCCAACAGGGGTGTACATAATATACACTGGTTAATGTGACAAGTTTTGTTTATCACCTGTGTGCAATTGTCATTTGTTTTTATTATGTAACGGCATTACAGTAAACAAATTCACAAGGTCTTGTGCATAATTCAATCTCTACCATAAGTGTCATTTTATCTGAAGGCCCTTTTTACAGGCCATGCCAGGTAATAAAGGTTACTGGAAAGCTGTGGCCCTGTATAGACCCTATTTCATACCATAATCATATAATCATCAATAATAAACAGTCAGCAGGCTCCAACTGCCCATATAATGCTTTTATAAAGTGATATACAATCAGAAACCCTGCATTTTTGGGGAGGTGGGGGTATTGTTGATTTAAATGTTGTTTATGTTGGGTGGGATGCACAAATATGGCATTAACTTTTAAATGTGATAACACCAGATTCACCTGTAACATTAAATAAAAAAACTGCATCCATTTTAGATTGGGTACCAGTGGAAACTGGCTTTAAAAATTGGGCTACATGGGTGTTGTAGCTAAGCTCTCAATATGAGAAAGCCGTCACACACTGAGCTTGTCGTTCTATATTAATGTTCTTGCTAAAATTTATACTGTCACTTAATAACGTCCTTTTTCCCAAAACAAGGCTGATCCACAGTGAGAGGATGGAACAGTCTGGATGACATCGGGCACCACTGCATCCTCCTTAATCCCAGAATGCACCAGGTCAGGCTTTCTGTCCACATTTAATCTTTCTCAGGTACCAACTTCAGCACTTTGCCAATGGCAATTGTCTTACCTACAAAAAAATACAAATAACTAATAATTAAACAGCAAATAATTTTCATGTATTTTTTTCAACATGTCATTAAGTTGGTCTGAAATACAGACAAAAACAACATCCCTAAACCACAGGTGTGCAAACAGATGATGGGTGCTTCTCAATCCCTATTTGTGCGTCCTCGTTTCCTTTCCTTGCGAGGGAAGGACGCAAAGTAGCCACAAAGGATGGTAGGCGGAGATGAAACACTTCTGTATAGTATACACCAGTGTTTCCTCACTTAAGCCTCCTCAGGAAGTGTCCTCACTCCTCGTTCCTCAAGGTGCAATTAGAGAACTGAGATGTTCTTCAAGATGGCTGACTCAGATTGGTTTCCAGGTCACAGGCTGGACGACGGGGGAGTGAGGAAACGAGGAAGCATCAGTCTGAGTTTTGAGAAGCACCCGATGTTTGATAGCCTGAAATCGTACCCTCATCTCTCAGGGTAAAACGTCCCATCTGAGGAAAGTCTTTAAAAGTCTCTAAGCAGATAGTTCCTGCAGCCCTCAGACGGGCGATGCATACTTGGTCTTGTTTGACAAAGCGTGGACGAGTCTTGCTCTTCTCTCCTGTCTTCTTGTCCACCAGACAGATTAAGGCCTATTGAGGGAGGTTTTTGAGGAGTAAGTGATGATGCCATGAGCCTCTACATGCGAATGTTTCAGCAGACCAGGCAAAATATCTTACTGTTATCTGCACTTCTTCTATGCAAGTGTGGATGTGTAGTACTGCGTTGTAACCTGGGCATATAATGGATTTGTGTTCAATAATGACAATCTGTAAACAACAACACAGAGAAAAGGATTAGATAATAAAACTTCCAATAAAACATCAAATAAAAAATGTCTAATGATTTGAAATCAATACCTGGGCATCAAAAGTGCGACCCGAGTGACAGAGGTTCTCAGCATTGCATAGGATAAAACCTGGGAGAATCTCCTCCTCCTCAATGCCTTTGAGACGAAGCTTCAGGTTTTCACCAGGTCCAGCGTACTCTGTCTCCACATCATCAGACAGCAGACTCAACACCTCCACTGTGTGCTGGAAAATAAGAAACAACATGATTCTTTACAGACAATAATGTTACAGTACATTCCAAATGTATTAAATAGTTGCTTTAAATATATATTAGATGGTCACCATAAATGTTACGACAACATATTGTATTTGTAATTAATGGGGAAAGTATATCCCCATATACTGCTGATGTCTTACCCTGTTTGGCATCATCATAAGTTGTTGTGCTTTGCTGATACTTCCAGACTCCAGTTTTCCAAGCACTACAGTTCCCATGTCCTAAACAGCAGATTATAAAAGACACTAAATGGATTACGGAGTAAGCATGCATTAGGGAGAGAAAATGCATCGCTTTCTTTGGTTATCAACTAATGACAAATTCCTTGCTGGCTGTCAATTTTACTTGAAGTTTTGATGTTTTCTATTTTCTTATGGATCTACTTTCTGAATGAATCTGGGGACTACCAGCTGTTTTAAAAAACCAGGCAAGGCTTTAATAACCTGAATGTAATCTCATTTTATGAGTTGAAAACAGGACCTAGATTCTTGTATTACATAATACCTCCCTCATTCAGTCTCACTGGTAAGAGATCAGCTGAAACCCCAATTTCTCATACATTGTACTAGAGACTTTGCCTGCCAAAATACTCCCCCACACTGCAGTATTTAAATAATTGAGAATACTGGAATAATAGCAGTTTTTAAAACATTAAGACAGTCTTGATAGAAACTCACATCTGAGCAACATTTTTCAGCTACATGGTGGCATATTTGAGGAAAGATGTTACTTATGCAAATGACTCTGGAAAGATTAAACACAGATCACAGAACATCTGAGCACCACAGAGTCATTAAAGCTGCAATCCACAACTTTCACCTCTATCTCTGTTTGAAACATAAAATTGCAGGTTACTTTACGTATTTTTCTTTATATGGTGAAGTCAAATGAAGACATTACCCAGGAAATTCGAACAACAGTTCAAATTATAAATCATTATTATAAACTTACTGTTGTGAATCAGGGTAAGATAAAGAGACTGCTTTGAACACTGATCTGTTATTTACTTGCTCAATAACTGATTTTTGTTCATTTTTAACCAAAAAAGCTACGGATTGCAGCTTGTTAGACACTGGATAAGATATTAATGTCATGATTCATTTTACCTTGTATTTGTCTACAATAGGCAATCTGATGGGACCATCACTTGATCTGTTGAAGTTTGGCAGGCTGTCCAGATGAAGAATGAATGGCAACCCCCTACAAACATTGCAGGTTCGAATAAATTGCCTGTTGTCACTCTGGCTTTACCAAATACTGCATATACAGTAGTGGTCAAAAGTAATGTCTGATCTAGGACAATCTACATCCTTACCCTGTATGCAAATATATCATCTCAGATTCTGTATGTAGGTTGCATAGTTGTGTTTGGAGAATAAACTAAACTCAACTTAGAGAAGCTTTTCAAGGGGGACAAAATACCAAGGACAAAATATTACGCATAATACACACGCATGTCAATATTATACCATATTCCTAATATATTGATGGTTTGATCAAACCTGTAGGGACATAAAATACAAATATTGTGCAAATATCCCCCAGACATGATTTATGGCCACTTCTGTGTGTTCACAACAGGCTGAAACATACTGCTGTGCATATCTGTGTAGCATTACACGTATGCACTTACGTGTACCAGGGGCAGACCTCAGAGGGTTTCTTCAGGTTGGCTCCCGTCAGTCCGGAGCAGGGCATGAAGTGAATATCTTTCTTTGGATTAAAGCCCACCTTCTTCAGAAATGGCACTAACTTCTCTTTACATTCCTCATATCTGTGGGAAAAGAATCTGTTAAAGAAAGGTAACGCTGCAATGCAACGATAAAAGTCAAGCTGTATTTAACTCGCCTGTCTAAACTCCAGTTCACAGTGGGATCGTCCATTTTGTTGATGAGGACTATCAGGTGTTTGACTCCAGCAGTTTTGGCCAGCATTGCATGTTCCCTTGTCTGACCTCCCTTTTCGAAACCAGTCTCAAACTCTCCCTTTCTGGCTGAGATGACCTTTAGGAAAAGAAGGTGTCCGTCAATAAATTACAATTATCAATAAATAAAGTTAAAGCAAAACCTACTGACTTACAGCTTCACTCTGAAACACTGAGGCTCAAAACCTCACGATTATTTAGAACATTTAGTGCTCAATCTAATAAGCACTAATAATGTTACTAATTGTTAATTAGCTACATTGAGTTTTAAACACCATTAGTCACTGCCAGGGGTATTACACTTCTAGTTTTTATAGTTTTTTGTTTCATTGTAGTTTTACATTGTAGTGTGAGACTTTAAAAGACCGTGAACTCACCAGCACTGCCAGGTCAGCTTGGGATGCCCCCCCGATCATGTTGGGTACAAAGCTTTTGTGTCCTGGAGCATCAAGAATGGTGAAGTGCTTTTTCTCTGTTTCAAAGTATGCTCGGCCAACTTCTACTGTTTTCCCCTTGTCTCTTTCCTCTTGGTTTGTGTCTAAAGCCCAGGAGAGATACCTGCATAAACAGACTGATGATAAATCATTCCAACCCAGACTGCATTATGCGTAGAAACTGTCAATTTCACAAATGTTTGGAAAGCTCAGACAGGCGTTAAAGACTTGCTAACAGAGGTGCCAAAAAAATCAATTCTACGATCCCAATTCTTTGTCTAATGCATCTGAATGTATTCCTAAAAATTCTGAATTGTTTCTGCGTTCAGTTTAAATAACGAATGAGCATGCCTGTGTTGTTCTGAAATTTGACTCCCCATGAGATTTTGAATCCCCTTATTCTGACGCTTTCAGATTTGATGGTGCAGATTGTAGTTTGTCCATCTTTGTTAATTTAGAATCACCAAAGAAAGAATCACGATACATCACAGAGTGGACTTTTCTTCTGGATGTTTTCATGTAGAATGCGTCCTATCCACACCCCATGACTGACACATGAAGTATGCTAGGAAACAGCATGCAAAGAGTGAAATAAACAACACCTGCTCACCAAGTCTCCCTGTTCTTCTCTTTTGCCTCCCGTTCATATTTCTCCAGCGTTCGTTTGTCCACCATGCCAGTTAGATACCTTAATGAACAAAAAGCATTTAGCAAATTCATATAGCATGCATGCATTACTCATTTATTACAGTAAAAAACTGATGGTGTACTCACATGATCTGTCCACCAATTGTTGACTTCCCGGCATCTGTATAAAAATAAAATACATCACGTTATTTAGCAACTTTAATACTTCCACAAGAATCATTTATAATAACATTAGAATTGTTAAACAAAGGAAATGAACGGCATTGTGGGAGTCCCAACAGTTCAAACAAACATACCCACATGTCCAATGAACACAACATTAACATGTTCTTTCTTGGGAGCATCTGGTGGGGGCGGAGGCAGTTTGGGGGTGGGCATCTCCTCGTCCTCCTCCATCATTTCATCCTGTGCCTCATCTCCACAGCATCCGGTCTCTGCTGGGGTCCCGGCCCCAGGTTCCTCCTCATCCAGCTTTTCTTTCTGCTCCCACGTCTCCACCGTGCTGGCATCTGTCTCTCCATTCTCCACTGCAGCTGTAAACACATGAACACGCTTGTGTTTTAGGTGCTCATAGCTCATGAAAACATTTCACATGACACAGTCACATGTTGACTGTTTAGTAAATAAAAGATGATATTTATCTCTGCAAGAAATGTAAATATTTTGTGTGAAATGTAAGTATTTTGCAATAAGGTTTAAGTTTTTATTTCAATACTTCTAATTTGGAAAAAGAAGGACCCCCTCAGTACACAAGCACGGACTAGTGTGAGAAATCAACAGATGCATTTCAATAAACTAATTTATATGCCTTCACAAATGTTGCACTGCATAACAATTAACAGAAGCACAATATGTCCACTTTATTAATAAGCCATAACAACAGATGATTAAAAATGCATTTATTGACTGTCTATTAAGCACCAGTCATAACAACTGACCTCATGGGGCTTTGATACGTTTAGGTTTCTTGTAAGTAAAACTACATCCAGTTGGATGGCTGACACAAATGCTGCTCCTTATCCATATATAAAGTGTACATTTGCAATCAGAGCTATATGAGTAAGCACTGCTGAATTTACTGATGGAAACACTGTCCACTGCTTCTCTGGGTCACTGCCTGTGGCTGGAGGTGCAAGTCAAGGTTTAAATAAGGCTGTAACATGAGCTCATGTGTGCTGATGTAATAAGCACCGGTTGTCCTCTGTAAGATTGATGAACCAGCATCACAGGCAGCATGACACTGTATCAGCACACAAAACCCAAGCAGCAAAGCCCAGCATGATCCAGAGCTATCAAAACACACTGACATACCCACTGGTTCTGAGATCTCCATGCTGGCCACTGCATCCGTGCCTGTGGAGAGAAACAGAAGTATTACATAATGGATAAAAAATAGATAAAAAATTACAATTATCCACAGACATCTTCTGTGGATAATTCTGTTCAGCATTTGTTATACTGTTACAGGTGTTACACTACTGTGACAGCAGTGGGAAGCGTCCAATATAACTGCATAACGTCAGACAAAAACAGGTGGCACCTATTTCATGCATGCATTTGGCAGATGTTTCCAACCAAAGTGACTTACAATGCATTCAAGGATGCATTTTACCAGTTATGTGAGTTCCCGGGGAATCGAACCCGCAACCTTTGCTCTGTTAAATATATACTGTATATATGTCAGATCACCTACTGATTACCTAGTTAAATATATACTGTAAATATGTCAGATCACCTACTGATTACCTACTTAAATATATACTGTAAATATGTCAGATCACCTACTGATTACCTACTTAAATATATACTGTAAATATGTCAGATCACCTACTGATTACCTACTTAAATATATACTGTAAATATGTCAGATTACCTACTGATTACCTACTTAAATATATACTGTAAATATGTCAGATCACCTACTGATTACCTAGTTAAATATATACTGTAAATATGTCAGATCACCTACTGATTACCTAGTTAAATATATACTGTAAATATGTCAGATCACCTACTGATTACCTACTTAAATATATACTGTAAATATGTCAGATCACCTACTGATTACCTACTTAAATATATACTGTAAATATGTCAGATCACCTACTGATTACCTACTTAAATATATACTGTAAATATGTCAGATCACCTACTGATTACCTACTTAAATATATACTGTAAATATGTCAGATCACCTACTGATTACCTACTTAAATATATACTGTAAAAGTCAGATCACCTACTGATTACCTACTTAAATATATACTGTAAATATGTCAGATCACCTACTGATTACCTACTTAAATATATACTGTAAATATGTCAGATCACCTACTGATTACCTAGTTAAATATATACTGTAAATATGTCAGATCACCTACTGATTACCTAGTTAAATATATACTGTAAATATGTCAGATCACCTACTGATTACCTAGTTAAATATATACTGTAAATATGTCAGATCACCTACTGATTACCTAGTTAAATATATACTGTAAATATGTCAGATCACCTACTGATTACCTAGTTAAATATATACTGTAAATATGTCAGATCACCTACTGATTACCTAGTTAAATATATACTGTAAATATGTCAGATCACCTACTGATTACCTAGTTAAATATATACTGTAAATATGTCAGATCACCTACTGATTACCTAGTTAAATATATACTGTAAATATGTCAGATCACCTACTGATTACCTATTAAATATATACTGTAAATATGTCAGATCACCTACTGATTACCTAGTTAAATATATACTGTAAATATGTCAGATCACCTACTGATTACCTAGTTAAATATATACTGTAAATATGTCAGATCACCTACTGATTACCTAGTTAAATATATACTGTAAATATGTCAGATCACCTACTGATTACCTAGTTAAATATATACTGTAAATATGTCAGATCACCTACTGATTACCTAGTTAAATATATACTGTAAATATGTCAGATCACCTACTGATTACCTAGTTAAATATATACTGTAAATATGTCAGATCACCTACTGATTACCTAGTTAAATATATACTGTAAATATGTCAGATCACCTACTGATTACCTAGTTAAATATATACTGTAAATATGTCAGATCACCTACTGATTACCTAGTTAAATATATACTGTAAATATGTCAGATCACCTACTGATTACCTAGTTAAATATATACTGTAAATATGTCAGATCACCTACTGATTACCTAGTTAAATATATACTGTAAATATGTCAGATCACCTACTGATTACCTAGTTAAATATATACTGTAAATATGTCAGATCACCTACTGATTACCTAGTTAAATATATACTGTAAATATGTCAGATCACCTACTGATTACCTAGTTAAATATATACTGTAAATATGTCAGATCACCTACTGATTACCTAGTTAAATATATACTGTAAATATGTCAGATCACCTACTGATTACCTAGTTAAATATATACTGTAAATATGTCGGATCACCTACTGATTACCTAGTTAAATATATACTGTAAATATGTCAGATCACCTACTGATTACCTAGTTAAATATATACTGTAAATATGTCAGATCACCTACTGATTACCTAGTTAAATATATAGTGTAAATATGTCAGATCACCTACTGATTACCTAGTTAAATATATACTGTAAATATGTCAGATCACCTACTGATTACCTAGTTAAATATATACTGTAAATATGTCAGATCACCTACTGATTACCTAGTTAAATATATACTGTAAATATGTCAGATCACCTACTGATTACCTAGTTAAATATATACTGTAAATATGTCAGATCACCTACTGATTACCTAGTTAAATATATACTGTAAATATGTCAGATCACCTACTGATTACCTAGTTAAATATATACTGTAAATATGTCAGATCACCTACTGATTACCTAGTTAAATATATACTGTAAATATGTCAGATCACCTACTGATTACCTAGTTAAATATATACTGTAAATATGTCAGATCACCTACTGATTACCTAGTTAAATATATACTGTAAATATGTCAGATCACCTACTGATTACCTAGTTAAATATATACTGTAAATATGTCAGATCACCTACTGATTACCTAGTTAAATATATACTGTAAATATGTCAGATCACCTACTGATTACCTAGTTAAATATATACTGTAAATATGTCAGATCACCTACTGATTACCTAGTTAAATATATACTGTAAATATGTCAGATCACCTACTGATTACCTAGTTAAATATATACTGTAAATATGTCAGATCACCTACTGATTACCTAGTTAAATATATACTGTAAATATGTCAGATCACCTACTGATTACCTAGTTAAATATATACTGTAAATATGTCAGATCACCTACTGATTACCTAGTTAAATATATACTGTAAATATGTCAGATCACCTACTGATTACCTAGTTAAATATATACTGTAAATATGTCAGATCACCTACTGATTACCTAGTTAAATATATACTGTAAATATGTCAGATCACCTACTGATTACCTAGTTAAATATATACTGTAAATATGTCAGATCACCTACTGATTACCTAGTTAAATATATACTGTAAATATGTCAGATCACCTACTGATTACCTACTTAAATATATACTGTAAATATGTCAGATCACCTACTGATTACCTAGTTAAATATATACTGTAAATATGTCAGATCACCTACTGATTACCTAGTTAAATATATACTGTAAATATGTCAGATCACCTACTGATTACCTACTTAAATATATACTGTAAATATGTCAGATCACCTACTGATTACCTAGTTAAATATATACTGTAAATATGTCAGATCACCTACTGATTACCTACTTAAATATATACTGTAAATATGTCAGATCACCTACTGATTACCTAGTTAAATATATACTGTAAATATGTCAGATCACCTACTGATTACCTAGTTAAATATATACTGTAAATATGTCAGATCACCTACTGATTACCTAGTTAAATATATACTGTAAATATGTCAGATCACCTACTGATTACCTAGTTAAATATATACTGTAAATATGTCAGATCACCTACTGATTACCTACTTAAATATATACTGTAAATATGTCAGATCACCTACTGATTACCTACTTAAATATATACTGTAAATATGTCAGATCACCTACTGATTACCTACTTAAATATATACTGTAAATATGTCAGATCACCTACTGATTACCTAGTTAAATATATACTGTAAATATGTCAGATCACCTACTGATTACCTACTTAAATATATACTGTAAATATGTCAGATCACCTACTGATTACCTACTTAAATATATACTGTAAATATGTCAGATCACCTACTGATTACCTACTTAAATATATACTGTAAATATGTCAGATCACCTACTGATTACCTAGTTAAATATATACTGTAAATATGTCAGATCACCTACTGATTACCTACTTAAATATATACTGTAAATATGTCAGATCACCTACTGATTACCTACTTAAATATATACTGTAAATATGTCAGATCACCTACTGATTACCTACTTAAATATATACTGTAAATATGTCAGATCACCTACTGATTACCTAGTTAAATATATACTGTAAATATGTCATATCACCTACTGATTACCTAGTTAAATATATACTGTAAATATGTCAGATCACCTACTGATTACCTATTAAATATATACTGTAAATATGTCAGATCACCTACTGATTACCTACTTAAATATATACTGTAAATATGTCAGATCACCTACTGATTACCTACTTAAATATATACTGTAAATATGTCAGATCACCTACTGATTACCTACTTAAATATATACTGTAAATATGTCAGATCACCTACTGATTACCTAGTTAAATACATACTGTAAATATACATAAACATTTATTTATTTGTTTGTTTGTTTGTTTGTTTGTTTATTAAATGGCGACCACACCGTTCAACTAACTCCCGGCTCGGTTCTGTTACGCTGCCGTAAACATGCAGCGCTGCACGCGCTTTACCGTCCGCTGGAGCTCCGGTACGAAAGCACGGGACGAATTCGGGAGCGTTCACGTTGAGCCCGGTGAAGGCGGACTGAAGCTCCGTCTCATCCGTGGCGTCGACATCGTCCTCCAGCTCCCAGGAATCAGGGGCTGCGTCTCTGGAGTCCATCGCGGCCACAACGCGGTTGTCAGCAGAACCGGACGGACTGTGTTTCGGTGTCGGTTCAAGGTCAGTGACGGGGTCGGGGATCGCTGATGTGGGGCATGAAGCGACACCGTAGACGGGTAGCTGGTTAGCTGCTCCCGGTTACCGTGAAAGCTGCGATCGCGTACGACGCTCCGTGACGGTCGCACCGACTTTTCAAAATAAAAGCATTACGGCGAAATGACAAAATGAAAGCGACGTAAATACGACCATCACGTAGACTTCGATCAGCAGACAAGTGTTGCTGGTCTGTTGTGTGAATACGCTTTTATCGACGCGTTTCATTTTAAATTGATTTATGCATTTTATTATTTGATGTCTGTCTTATTGTGTCTGTCTTCTGAGCTCTGGAAGCTCAGATCTGTTGCGTGCATAACCATACTTAGTGAATGAAGCTCAACTTTAATGTTTTATAATAAAATAATAGTCACTTTTATTTATTCAAATGACCAGAGTAATAAATGCATGGGTCTTTCACAGGTAAAATGGGCATATTAACAAATACTGCTAACTAATACTACTGTTATATGTGTTAACTGGGACAAATTCCATCATATATCATTTTAAAAGGATGATTCTTGACATTTAGGTAATATTTGCTTTGCTTTTTTATTAACTTTTAAGCCTCAGTTATTCCTCCTGCAGCAATGGCAAAAGTAGCCTCATTTTCTGGCATGTCCGGGCTGTGGAAATGTTAAAGTTTTGTTAAAGGTTCAAGCGTTTCAACCAAATATCATTAACTATCCAGTTAATGCCTGAAATCTAAGATTATAATTTTTATGATTTTTTTAAGCATAAATTTAAATCTAAACTTAAAATGATAATTATTAGTTGCATATCTGCGTCATTCCAGCTCCTGGATCTGCTGTCATCTGGTTGGTAACAAACACTGCAGCATTGTACTCTAAATCCCATAAAACAGAGCAGAAGACAGGGAATAAAGTCATTCACACACAGTATGACTGATTACATCACAACCTTTAAAAAACAACTCAAAGCACACCTGTTTCACACACACCTGACTAATCCCTAACACCCTGTCCTATCCTCAAAAAAAATCTCCTTGTCTCTAGTTCATTCTATCTCTCGTAGCAGAATACAATGTCCTCTTGTAAATTTAGCTATGTAACTTGGCTTGTCCACTTGCAAGGCAAAATGTTCAATGCTCTCGTCCTTTTGTGAGTCGCTTTGGACAAAAGCTTCTGCTAAATGACTAAATGTAAATGATTAGCACTGAGTTCAATGTCAGGGTTATAATTATGGTTTGCATTTACATTAACTTTGAGGTTTCCTTATTCTCATCAATATTGATGTGTCACAAATGACACAAGCTGTGAATTTTATCCCCATTAATGTCTGTGACCAGTTTTGTATTAAAAGTTACTTTTGATCTGTGAAAATATTTCTCATCACATAAATACAATGTAATATAAATATAATAGAGATTTTAATCATGGTTATTGTGACTTTAATTTTGTATAAATTGATTGCGGTGCACTTCACTCTTCTTTTGTGTCTGACGAATTTTGATTTTTTGTTAATACATTCAAATCATTCACTTTAACCTGAGAATGTCATTTTAGTTTTTCTGCTTTGTAAAATACATGAGACAGAAAAATAAAGACATAGAAGGACTTGTTTTTATTCCTGCCGTCATGTGGAACACAAAGGATTACTTACTATTGACAGTTCTCTTTTGAAACATAAGTATATAAGTAAAACGTACTGAGATATTTTACGATTCACTGAACTGTATGGCTTTTGTCTCTGAAGTCACATTGCAGAAGCTTTGCATGATCTAGCTGTAAAACACACCATTGGTAGAGAGCCACTTCTAAAGGATTTAATATTTATGAATCAAAAACAAGAATCAACTGTAACCTGTAGACAGAGATAATTTTACAATCAAACTGGACTTGATGTGCCCTCATGAAAATGTACAGATCTTTGATTGTAAGATTTTCTACAACTTAAGTGTTGTTTACAGTGTGTTACAAGTCTGGTACAAGAATTGAACAGTCCCTTGGAATATAATGAAAATACAACACAATATATTATTAAACAGCTGCTGAGGTCTCATGTTAGCGATGAAATAGTTTAAGGGCAGAGCTCGGACATCAGTCTCTGCAGGATGTTTTTGTGAGAAAGGCAGAGAGAGGAAAGTTTCTAATAAATCATCAAGATGTCTCCTGCACACACACATTCTTTACAAGGCAATATTTTCTTGATGTTGACCAACCACAGTTTTTCTTGAGTTCAGTTCCTGCTCCCTCTCTCTTTTCCCTTCACCTACAGGTTTCCAATCTTCTTACGGTTTCGCACTTCATGGATTGTTACATAACGTTATCAGAGCTTTCCAGGGGTAGGCGGCATCATTCCAGGCATTCCCCCAGACATGCCTGCATTTGGACCCAACAAAATCTGCAAAAACAGAGCACAAAGATGAATGCTACTCAAAACTGACATATGAAATATGCAAATATAAATATGAATCTGAAGTGGTTTACTGTGGGTAGAAATATATTTAACATGCTAAACAATAATTCGTAGGGTAAATCAATAACAGGATCAGGGAATGTTAGCCATCCTCCTGAATACGTCATTCTAACTGTGGTGACCAGAAACCTGAACTGATTAAAGTTAAACTTTTGAGTCAGGTAGTTAAGTTAATAATCAGGGTTCATTTTTATGCTATACATTAGTGTTGCTGCTTTACTATACCTGTCTCTGCTGCTGTAATTGTTGCTGTTCCAGCTGTAACTTCTCGGTCTCAAAGACAACCGGCAGAACCAGAATCATGAAGGAAGTTGTACCGACCCACAGAGCAGCACGGGAGAAACTAACGGAGAAGCACAATGGTGGGAAATGAGGTTTGAGCGTGAGGTCTATAAGGTTGAGGATTTGTAGTTGTTAACTTTAACTGTAGGTCACACCTGTAAAGTTTCTTTGCTGCAGACAATGAACACTGTGCAGATACTTCAGCTGCTGATCGCAGTGAGTCTGGAAACATCTCTGTTAGTCCCCAGAGCCTCTCCAGCAATGTTTCATCCAACTGTAAGAAAAGAAATAAAAACACCACAAAAGAAACTTAGTGTTAGGTCTAAAGACAAAGATAGGTCTAAAGTGTGCATAGCTCAAATATTAAAATTGATATTCAGCTGGTGAATTAACACACAGTATCACTTAATGTCTATTTATCGACGTACTCACTTGTGGAAAGCCTCTGAAATATAAAAACGACACAAAGGTCTCAACAACTCAAACTCAAACACCGGCTAAAAAACTAAAGTGGTCTACGAACTACATTTTGGTCTCTCCTTCATCTTTTCCCTATCTGTACCATTTCCAGAAACTAAGTACCTCTTCATCTTCATCATCTCCCTCGATCTCATCTTCAGGGGGTCGCGTCTCCACACGGCCCGAGTCTGGAGAGAGCTCCTGAATTGTAGGCATTTAAAACTTAAAACAAGGACACTTCCAGCTAAGTTTAAAGCACCGTTTTGTAAAGACTAGACAGGCGGTCGTTGTCAAATCTGTTTCACACGCTCACGTCGTTTCAGATCAACCGAGGTCAGCTCGGTTACACGGGAAGCGGATGTACTTCTCCGGCGCCTGGCGAGGAAAGCCAAAGACGTGGTGCGACACCCAACGACCGGGAGGTGCAACTGCAGGCCGTGTGGCGCACGTACTTCTAACTTAAATGTGTTATTATTCGTAAACAGCAAATAATAGCACGGCCATTTCTAAAAGCGTTCATCTAAACCCCGAACAGTTTAACAGTTTTTTCTTATGTCAGATGTTATCATGCTGAAGTTCAGCAGAAACCTGCATAACACATTGCAAATCGCGGTACCGCAATACAAACGCGATGAAACATCGAGGGATGAAGAAGAAGAAGAGGAAGAAGAAGAAGAAGAAGAAGAAGAAGAAGAAGAGGGAGGAAGAAGAAGAAGAAGAAGAAGAGGAAGAAGAAGAAGAGGAAGAAAACAAGCCTGTTGACAGACGTCGTGTGTGTTCAGGGTCCGCCTTCATTCTCAACGCTTTGCGTCATCGTGTGTTTTTTATGAATGAACGCATCCAGCCCGCGGATGGTGGAGCTATTCCCGGAAAACAGGCGTGTAAACACGGACCCACGACACACCGAGAACCGCTGTCGGTATTCGGTGTGAAATACGGCAAAGAAGAGACGTGAACAGCGGGCGAGACGGTCAGTTTTAGTCCCGGCGGTGGTTGTTGTTTACAGTGAGGAAACGGACGCTTCATTTACATTATAACGTTATTATATACCTATTCATCACGCTACGTTTATATATATTTATATATAGATTGTAGTACGAGGAGCTCACGTCGTCATTTTGATCGATTTCAGCAGTATCGGTGACGGTGAATGTCAACACGCCGTGTTTTTATCACGACGCGGGCTGTAGCATCGAGCTAACGCGAAATAAGGAACTAGCCAAGATGTCGCGCAATATCGCGAAAACAATGTTTTCCCGATTTAATGAACGTGTGTGTGTATATAGTACGACGCGTTATAAATAACTCGATGTTGTGCTGAAATGGTCGCGTTTTATTGCACTGGCTCGGTATAAATAATGAAGGTGCGTGTGTTGTGTTTGTGGGGGACGTCAGCAGCTGGTTTGTTGTGCACTGAAGCGTTTATTCAGGCATGAAGGAAGATGATGATGTTATAGATGATGTTATAGATGATGTTATAGTTATAGATGATGTTATAGATGATGTGAACACTCAATGTGGAGGACAGGAATGGAGGAGATGTGCTGAATCACCGTGACTCGGTGAAAATGCGGCGGAAAGTCACGGGGCGAGTCCCGAACGGCGTTTTTGCGCCCTTGATGGGCACCTCGCGTAGGGACCGCCACGCGAAAAGTCATCATAGATGAAGAGAAAACGACAGCGTTTGTCGTTGCTGTATTGACCAAGTGTGTTTCAATTGACTTCGTTATATTAGACGTGGGAATCGCTTTCAGGGTTTACGCATCAAGTGCTCTTTGAAGGGAGTAGGGCGTAGGGACGTTCACTTCCGATTGACATCCGGCCCGCAGATGAGCCGCGTTCGCCGCTTCCTCTGAACTTTGACCGGTCGAGATTTACCGTCAAGAAAACATCTCGGTTCAGCGGACGAGAACAGAAACTACTTATTTAAAGTGCTGTTGTAAATGTGTTTTGCTTGTGTGACATTGACAGGTTTCAGGAAGATTTTCAGGGATACTTCAAAGCAGAAAATGACTGCAGACAGCAGAGCCAGTAAAGCTCTCAAGGTAAAGATCTTCACACTGTAATGAATGAAGGTTGTCCATTAATGCATGTAGTGGGTGAGATGAAGAGCCCTACCCATAATTACATAATGTCTGATCATGCTTTAACTTCTAAACCTCGTGATGGGTGCACATTTCTTTCCTGTTTTCATTTATCACTAAGAAAGCAGTCACTTTGGGCAGGATATATCACACAGATAGAACTGCTTCCTTCAGCAGGCTTTAGTTAAGCCGTAGTTACATTACAGTCAGCATACATGGGTTGTTACTTGCTAATCAGTAGCAGGTGATTTTAGGGTGGGAGACTTTTGTGGTTCTCACTCACTGTCCTCAACAATATTTAAAGACCCCCACACTCACAATTTCAACCCAGTATTATATTCTCGAGCTTGGCATAACTAGAAAGATGTATACTTATTAAAAAAATAACAAAACACTAAAAATCATTTGAACACTTTTGTCTTATTTTAAATCATTTTAAGTCATCTTGAGGCCCTCTGGTTGAGAAACACTGTTCTAGAGAGCATCTGATTGGACAAATGTGTGTAGTGCAGGATGACTCATCAGTATCTTTGTTTCATTTCCAGAAGGGAGAGTCTGTAAGTTTCAATTGTGTATCTACTAATGGTTATATTGGTTCATTTTTAGGCGTACTCTAGCTAATTGAACAGCTAGGGGAGTGATAATGTGAATATAACTGTCCCGTGCTTTCAGGTGAAACGGGAATGTGGCGAGAATGTTCCGGTGCTGAGTGACAGTGAGCTCATGTCGCTGTCGGTCCGTGAGCTGAACTTGCACTTACGTGGTTTGTCACGGGAGGAGGTCCAGAAGCTGAAACAGAGGCGACGCACGTTGAAAAACAGGGGCTATGCAGCAAGTTGCCGGGTGAAGCGCGTGTCCCAGCGCGAGGCTTTGGAGCAGCAGAAGAAGGAGCTGCAGAGGGAGGTGGAGCGGCTGGGTGCCGAGAACGCAGGCATGAGGCGGGAATTGGAAGGGTTGGGTGCCCGTCTTGCTGCTCTGCAGCGCTTCGCTCGAGGTTTGGAGTCTGGAGGAGGTGGACTGCTGGCCACCACACCCCGCCTGAACACCGCCTCCGTTATTACCATAGTGAAGACACCGCAGCAGGTGCATGCTTCCCGAAAACAGGAAGCATCCTAGGACACTGGCACCACACTCACACAGATACACATACACACATAGGTACACAATATGATCACACAGACAGACAGGACCGTGCTGGCTTAGTTACGTAGAAGTATTCACAATGGGTTCAGAATTGATTTATACTTGCATATACATGTATACATGAGCAAAATTATATATATATAACACAAATAAATATATATTTGTGTGTGTGTTTGATCCTGTCGTACAGTATGTACACACACACACACACACACATATATATATATATATGGGCTGTATATACAGTCCAATAAATGACCAGGAATAATCTCAGTACTGTTGTGCTTGACTCAATATGACAAATGTATACATCTACATAAAGCTATTGCTAATTATAGCATTAGGCCACTTTTTATTCCCATGTTAAAATTACTGTTTCTGGGTGGCCATGCATGGTGGAAATAGTCCTAACAACACAGCTGTCTTTACTAGACTAACATGTGAGCTTGACTCGTGTGACCACCAACATTTCAGAAGCTGGTTAGTTTTGCTGGAATATTTTACTTTTATTTATTAATCATGGGACTGGAGAATGTTATGTCAGTGCAGATATATTGATACATGCCATTTCTATATATTATGGTATAAAAGACAAATGTTCAACATCAGATGTGAAAGCTATTTTATTTGTGTTTCAGACCGAAATGTTGAAGGTAATACGTGCTGTGATTGGTCTAAATGCTACTTTTAGTTGACTAGCTTGGGGTCACTCTTAATTATTGTAATGGGTTTGACATGAGTATTTTTTGTAACGTTTACTTGTTGTAATGAGTAGTTTTGTAATGGTCAGGTATACGTGGCCCCATTACTTTTATGATTCAGTACGTGTGAGGGTCATATTTGTACTAATATTTGAGCAGCTTGTTTGTAGTGGTATTTTTGTATTTAAAACCAAGACCATATATTTTATTTGCTATTTATGATTACAAAGCTTATCTGAATATTTTGGACAGCTGGAATATTACAAAAATACCACCTGAGGAATGTGAGGAGGGGAAATTTGAGAGGGATGTAAAAATAGGGACAAAGAGGAAGAGAGAAGACAAAACGGGAAGTGAGCAGTTACAGTACAGCTCACAAGGGAGGAAAAGGAGGATTAGAAAGTGACAGAGGGACTATGAGGAAGAAATGAGGTGTTGTCATGCGTCACATCAACTCGTGGTTGTCAAGAGAATTCTTGCCAGCTACAGGCCTGCTTTACTTCAGTAGACAGGGTAATACTGTATGATCAGTTTAAATTTAAAATTTGATATCTGGTGATTTTCTGATTAAATGTATTCAGTACGTCATCATCAATAATGATTATCAACCTGGTAATATCACACCCACAACATGTTTGCTTCCAGATGTGTCAAATGTTTTGTAAAAGGCACAAAATGTGTTTGTATTTATTGTGTGTATTTTTCTATGGTAAATTAATTGTCTATTTTATAGCATTTAATTGAAATAAATGTTGTATATATTGTACATATAATTACCTGTGTTCATTGAGTAAAGCCTACAGGAGAAAACAAAAATGATTTATATCGACAAAATTCTTTATTGTTTCCTAGATATCTGTCAGAACGTCAAAGAAAAAAGCAGAACAATCTTTGACATTGTAGCACATAATGCTCCATTTAAAATACGTGTTTAACTGTCTTTGTGCTGCTACAAAATGTTTCCACAAAATATTGTATTTCAAATGAAACAGGACTTCCTATGTCACTTTTAATCTCTTTAGCTGTAATGTAAGAAAATAGATAGCTTGCCTAAATATGTTAGGATATTTGGATTTCCCCTAAATATACAAAACGTACTTAGTGCAAGTTACAATAGCATCTATATTAAAAGGAATTCTTTCCTTGGAAAGAATACATTGCAAAACACAAGCAAAGTGATAAACAGGTACCATACACACTCGTATTGGGCTTTAGCTGTGTTGTTTTTAAACTGGCCTACACTGTACAAATAAAAGCACAGGACAGCAGTTAATACATAACATCAAAAATGCCGTATGACCAACCACAAGCATGAAGCTCCGTCACTGAGGGCCTGCTATCTGGTGGATGTTTTAGGAGAGACTTTGGTGTGGCTCTCTCAGGGTCAGGGATAACAGGCATGTGCTATAAAGATAAGTCATTAGTGTGTGTGTGTACATCTGTGTGAACTGAGATACGTCTCCCTCTAGTGGGATATCTAGACAAAGCGCCTATTTTAAAATGCTTTCATAAGTTGCAAATCATACATTTTCTCATTCTCAACTTCATGTAAAAATAGATAAAACAGATGGCATCTGAATGTGCTACAAAGTGGTATTGGTACCCTAAGCTCCAGTACTCTAGGAGCATAACCTCAATCTATGTTTTTAAACCGTTCAGCTAACCTAGATAGTGGCTTAACCACGGCCTTCCAGGGCGGCCACACTTTGATGAAAGCCTGTGTTAATCTGCACCAGCCAAATAATGCCCCAGTTACGCCCTTATAGTCCAGACAGCCGAGCGCTGATCACTCCTCTGCAGGCCTAGAGCAGATTTCTATAAATCCATAATGTTACAGATCATCAACCCCTCCTGTACCATCCCTGATTCAGTCAAAACAACAGCAGCATGCCACAAAGAGCCGACAGCCTCTTCTGCTCTCTCACTGCGCTCACTCATTCGCAGCCACAACCTCTGTTAACACAGGGGAGGCTATAAACACTGCTGAAACTGTTGAAAGGTGCATTTAAAACGGAGGAAAGCAACTGTGCCAAATTTCCACCAGGCAAGAGCTGTCAAATACATTATAAACTATGTTAGGATCTTAAACACTCTTTGTAAAACTACAAGGATAAAAATACATCACTTCAAATGCTGAAGAGTCACAGAACATTTCAAAATTTGGCTATGAATTCCATGAATAGCTGAATGTATTATTTGACTCTTTGTATAAACAAACATTAATAGAACAAAAGCGCAGAAAGATTAAAGTCTTAACGTTTTTAGACAAGTATAAGCAGCTTAAATCCATATTCTACAGCACTATAGGCATAAACTACCTGTCTAAGATGGTCCTTTAATAATCTGTCCACGTTAACATCACTGTGACACTACACGCAGCAATACACAGTCCTTACTAAGTACCTCTGTGTAGAACAAAGTGTGAGTGAGTTAAAACTCATCATCAGAGCTCAGCAGCAGGGTTTTCTCATTGTCACGGGAGCTTATGGAGCTGTGATTACGGGAGATCGGTGGGGCAGTAACTCCCTGCTCCAGGGTAGACTGCTGGGTGTACTGCTGGTAGGCTGGGGAGAAATTGTGGATGGCATCCTGAACCATGTCTCCAGGGTTCATGGTCTCCTTCAAGCTGCTGGAGATGCTCTTCATGGGGGCACAGCGACCTTGAGAGGGAGGGGGGTGGTCATTATACACAGATGTTTTGAAAGCCCATGAGAGATAAGAGATGTTTAGTGGCAGTGCTTCAGAAAAGAAAAAATTGTGTTTTTAGACTGATTTATAAGGTGCATTCACACAGCAGAATATGGTTGTCACTCCTGTTTTAGTGTACCAAATCAGTTCACATTCACACACGTTCAGGAGTGAGAACTGTATTCGCACCTGCATTTACGCATGAACGTATATATAGTTTGACAGTCAAGTGACAGGGAATGATTACGCAAACATTTTATAATCTTGTGCCTTCTACAGAAGATATACATGTAATACATATAGTATATAGTTAAACCCATTAGTGATTACCAGGATGTGAAGAGACTTTCAACCAGCATAACAAAAACTGGTTTTGGAAAAAAATCATCTACCCTGCCTTTAAATAACATGGTGTTGATTGTGATTACACTTTTCAATGTTATGGAAGTGGTAATCTTTTTCCTTTAGTCACTGTCACTATGGTTACAGGTGTTATTCAAGGCTATCACAAGAATACAAAGGGTTGTTTTTGATTTGTTCATACAGACAGTATTCAAGTCGCTCAGACATGAACAAAGCCCCTTAAAGTACACAGTTCCCACATCAACAAACAGGGAAAAACAGAGGACCAAGATCAGAAACTACAGCCTACCGTACTGTCCAAATGTAGGAACAGGGCCTTTTAAATGCAGCATAAAACATACAAGAGAAAGGAGGGGGGGGGTGTATTGCAAGACATGATGGGAATAAACAAAATATCAATGCAAGATGGCCAAAGACAGACGTAAAAAAAAGCATTAAAAGAACAAAACAGCCAATATTAATGAATGGATAATGGGAATGTTTACAGAATAAGCAGAACAGGAAAAGAAAGAAGTCAGTTTCTGTACAGAGTCTTTATCATTGTGACAAAACGTTGAGAGAATGACTGTTCAATTATTAAAACTTTTAACAATGCGTGTTTTCTCACCAAGGGAATCCAGTCTCTTGTCCATGTAGACTTTGTATGTAAACGCGTGTCGCAGGGCCAAGGCAGCGAAGAACATTTCAATGCAAATGATGAAGTTCTGGTAGCCAGCTGCAACGGTTCCTTCCCCAACAGAAACCTCAGCAGAGCTGATCTGAGGAATTGTACCACACTTCTCCAGAATGGCCAGCAGCATGCCTGAAAGCCCACCGAGATCACATGACCACTTTATCTACAGGCAGAATGATTGGGTTTTTTTTGTAGTGAAGTATTTGCTCACCTTGCCAGAAGGAGAGGAAGATGACCGATTTTACCATCAAGAACTTCAGCATGGGTCTGTAGGGGCTGAGGAGGTCTCGAGTGGCGAAGTAAAACAGGAAGAGGGCGTAGAGGGACAGACTGACGGAGATGTTATAGATGATGGTCACATACAGGTAACCACTGGCGACACTGTAAGGTGAGAAACAGCGGCCAAACAAATCAACATTTCAGTTTAATACCTGTGATCTGGAGTTTTGGAGAGTCTTACATACAGTCACATATTAAACAGCATGAGAAACATACTTGAAGTCGCCATCACGGTATTTCCCAAAGGCCTGCAGGATGACTGTGATCATGGCCATAAGTGGTTTGACCACACAGAATTGTAAAGTTGCCTGTGACATAAACAAGGAAGCAAATAAAAAGCTAACAATTTTTGGTTGCAAGAATGTTTCCCTAACATTTTCATTAAGTTCCATTAAGTAATAAAAACATTATTTTGAAATTTCTAGAAATGTTCAAAACGTCCAGTTTTTTGGATGTTGTATTATAAGAAAATAATTCAAACTTTTGTTAATTCTGTAATGTTCCTAAAATGTTTCACTAACAACTTAAGGATAACTTTTATGATATATAACTTAACATTAAAAACGTGCTACTAATATTACTTTAACGATTGATAACTTTGAGAGAACATTGGTTAATGTTCTGAGAACATTCCCTGTTAGCTGGGGTACTGTAAGGTGTTCAGTAAAGAAACCTGTTTGCAGAATCTCAGGAAGCCGATAGAGTAGCTCTTGCTCCAGAGACAACATGTTCCATATATACAGCTGGACCTGCAGCAAAACAAGACACAGTTTAACACAAATATAAAGCCATCACCCAGCATCAACCTGCAAACACACACCTGCAGTCATTAAAACATCAGTAAAACATCAGTAAAACTGATTCTGGAACAAACAATTTAAATACTCACACACAGAGAGTGACTACAGTATGGCACTTACTCAATGGGTTTTCCTCTGATCTCAGCCATGATGGCACTCTCACCTCCAAGATACTCATAACAAAGACTCAAGAAGTTATAGATCACAAATGCTGCAAAGAAACAGTCAAAATCAGACTAAAGAAATTAAAGACAAACACATAATCATAACAACGTAATAAATGTGTAACTCATACAACACAAGACTTAGACCCAAGCAAATAAATAAAATGGCAAGAAAGGACAGTCATCCTACAAATGAAGTTACATGTTGATACAAAGACAGACTTTAAGCAAGACTCAGGTCTGGTGATTCGTTTTAGATCAACTCACGCTTGGATTTAGTGTTCTATAATAACAACATTTAATAGTAAAAATGTGGCACCAACAATACAGTCAAAAGACGTTTCTCATAAGCGGTTTAATCTCATGCTGTGGCACAAGCAGTCAAGCACACAAGACTGTTTAAATCCCTCATCCGTGTTTCACCAAACACCAGCAGAAGAGTTCTGCCAAACAACAGCACAGCAGTGCGCGATAAAACTCCCGTGCCACCGTCAACTCGGGCTACAAAAAGACTCAAATGCAACAGCAGCGTCTCTTATCCATCCAGCAGGTAATGATCTTTTCTACATCCCAGTAACATACTGTTCTGTTACAGTAAACAGTCTGCTTTATTCTTGTTAGTCATTTAAGTAATTCATGCTAGTCAGTAACATTTTTACCTGGTAAAAATAGACTTAGCAATTTATAAAATGTACCATAAGACACAAAGTGTTTCATTCTATTTATTTAAAAAGTTAATTTCTATTAAAGTCTGTTTTTTTTTCATTCCAAAAATAATGCTTTATATAACAGAGCACAACAGTAAATCGTATCAACAGACTTGGTTTCAGATGTAGTTTCACATTTATTTTCTCCATGCAGATTAAAAAACCTTCAATTAAAAGTTATGAACCAAACCGACCAGCTCTGAGATGAATCACAACATAAGCAAATAAAAAATAAATGATCCCATGATGCATTGCTCAATATATTAAAGGTCTGTGCAATATAAAATCACTGATTTGCAGTCATTAATTACATTTATTTCAAAATGATTGCCTGTATTTTTGTGTACATGTTAAACATCGGTGGATCTCTCTCAAGGATTACAGGTACTGTTGTTCTACCGCTAAAATCTGGCTATTTAACTGCTAAAAAATCTAGAAAACAGTATTTTGTATTTTCAGAAAACTTGTTGCAAGCAAAACTTGAATATCTTAATTAAGGGAAGATCTCCTTAAAGGCACAGTTCACCAAAAAAATAAAGACAACTACCATTTACTCATCCTCATGTCATTCCTAACCTATATGACTTTTCTCCTGTAACAAACAGAAGCAGATATTTTGAGAAATGTCTCTGTGGTTTCCGGCCTATACAAAGGAAGTCAATGGATGCCACTGTTGTTTGGTTGGCAACGTACTTCAAAATATATATTTTTTTTGCGTTCCTTAGGAGCAAAAAAGTCATACAGGTTTGGGATAACATGAGGGTGAAAGAATTTAAATTTTTGAGTGAACTGTACCTTTAAATCCAAGAATTGTGCTTTTGAAGCATCATAAACTGAACTGTGGCATGAATCAAAGCATCTCTTCCTGAAAGATCGGTACATTTAAATGTATATAAAAAAATAGTAAGAATGTTGCTATGGCAACGTATTAGAGTTGTATCAAATGAGCATATGGTTTATTAGTTTATCCGTGAGCAGGTTTCTTTGGTAACCTCTCCATTGATGCATGCTAAACACAGTTACTACGCAACAATCGCTTCTGGAAATCCCAGCTGACTGTGGAGTCTGAAAGCTAAGAAGTACAGATCGCAACAGACATACTGCACTGCTGTAGAAGTCAGCTGTAAACAGGAGCCATGGTGTCACGTTTAAAGCTACAGACGCAGAGAGCAGGAAAGAAACTTACCCTCATAGCAATCCCTGACTGTGTCAAAATAAACATAGTACTGGTCATTGGTAAAGAAGAGAAGGCTGAGCCACGAGTCAAAGGCGTAGATGGGGACGATGAAGAGAATGCGCACTATGTGTCTCTGCTCCCTGGAAGAGCTGTAGAACCGCAAGTGCATGTAGATCTACGAAGAGCATGATGAAAAGCATTAAAACACACTGGGGAGGTCCAAAGAGCCAGAAAACCAGGTGAGAAAGGGGAAGGTATCTGTCTCAAGCCGCGAGTTACCTGATGGCAGGTGAGCAGAAGTGCTGTCCACACGAAGAAGCCAGACAGCGCCTGAGCCGTGGTGGTCATGAGGAAGATGGGCTGCTCCGGTGTGAGCAGAGGAGCCTCTGGAAGCCAAGAAATGTTGGGCCCCATTGGGGCCATTGTGGCTAGAGATCCAGGAGCCATTCCCACCACTTCCCCTCCAAACTGACTGGACACGCCACGTCTCAAAAGCTGTAGAACAGAAATACAATAAAAAATTATTACAATAAAATGAAGTCATGAATCACGCCACTTATGAACATTATGTACACATGTGGAAAAACAATGAAACTAAATTCAGTCAGACTGGCATAGTTTCACATCTGAAAGTCAGATGAGCAACCAGCATTACACACATTACATGAACTAACCAAAACTGAACAGTTATTGGTAAGTTTGGTTAACCTGTGCATTTAATTCTTCCATATATTAAGCGTGTAGAAATGGATACTAGTAGGAGAAATGGTTCTAGTAAAAAACTTCATTTCTTAAAAGTCATCCTCACTGGTTTCTCATACAGATACGAACAGAAAGCCCAATATAAAAGGTCTTCATCTTCCAAGATGAGCTCTGAGCATCATCTCAGTTCCCACAGTCTGTCGGCCTGTTTATAATGTTATTTATAATGATTTATTTAGAGATGCAAGCCGCTTACCAACAACATGAACTTCACAATGATGCGCCGCGCACAGGAGGAGAAGCTGGGCCTTACACCGCGAGCTGCATCACTGCTGCCGCCGTCGTGCGTGACTATATCCCGGCCAAGCTGCGGGCGAATCCGCGCTGTGTGCTTTTATCGGTTCCCATGCAGTATAAACCTTCACAATGCATTTACACTTCTCAAACTCAACTTTTCACTACATTCAGTCTCTTGTTGACGGGCAACAACAACTTCGCCTCTCTGCCCCGAATGATCTCTTGCGGATGAGTTTAACGGGGATAAAGCCGGACAGCAGCCGTGAAGCCGGAAGCAACATCAAGCGTTTCACATTTGTAAACGGGGCAAGAGCTTCATAAACTTCAAAATAAAAGTCACCACTGGAGCGACCGGACCTGACATAATTGAGGCATTTTTAAAGAATTGTGTAATACTGAACACCCTCTTTGAGGTGTGCTGGGATTTTAATAAATAATCTTCTTAACATATAGAAGATAGTATTAAAGCTCCGCGGGTTCAAACAAGCTGAAACACTTAGTACTTTGGTATGTGTTTATTTATAAATGAGTTTTTGCCATGATAATGTCAATGCAGGAGTCTTCGCTTTTAGTTTTCTACCACGTTGTTGCATTTGTAAGAGAGAAATTCAGGCCTGTAACAATGCTCAAATTGATATTTAGCTTATTTCACTACAGTCTTCAAAATGATTTTAATACCTCCAATGATTTTACTATCATCCGCAGAATCATTACAGATTTATTCAAACATGTCTACAGGCCAAACACCAGTTTAACTGGATACAACAATCTTCACGACATCTCATACATCAGTAAGGTATCAACATACAACACTTGTGTGAGGGATACATTTCTTACACTATGTCAATAAATTTGTCAGTTTTAACTTTACAGTCCAAAAGGCAAGTCCTTCTCTTTTTCCAGCATTTCAGACAAAACAGAGAACGGCCGAAGATCATTATCAGGTTGGAGGTAAAGATTTAATTTTCTACTTCCACTGTTTTTAGATCTTGTGATCCTCATTAAACCTGCTCATCCACAACGGATCCATGCGTCTGTATCCCAACAGCAGCAACCTGCAGTACGTGAGGATGGGTGGAGCATGTTGTCCATTACAAAAGTCCGGGTCCTTTCTTTCTGCCTCTTGCCTACACTTTAGCCTCAGTGTCACACTCCCATTTTATATAGAAAGATGAATATAAATGCTTTAGGGGAGTTGTCTGCTGGAATCCTGCAGAATTAAACATAGGAATACATTTTAACATCATCTGTTCTCCATACAGATTCTCCTTATCTATTAAGAGATAAATATATCGCTATAGGGGTATATTTTAAGAAAGCAAATTAATTAATTGCATGAGGAATTTACATTACTCATTTTTTAAACACTGAAACTTATTTGCTATTTATCAAGCTGTCACTTTTGTATAACCTACCTCCTAAAAACAGTGAATGACAGAATTAGCGCAACTCATTTTCCCACATGTTCAAATGGAACGCTGACCTGGGAGAGAGAAGTGAAGAGAGAGGTAACAGGGATGCGACAACAATAATACAGGTCAGGAAAATGAAAAGCAGCAGCAGTGTGTGAACAACCTGTGGAGGAGTGATGCGGATTTGATCATGACGCAGGGGTAGGTCAGGGGAGGCGTTGGCCGGAGCCCCACGGTGAAGCCGTAAACAGACTCTCCTTTCCCGCTCAGCTCCTCGACCTGCTCTTGGAGATGCATTTCCTGAAAAAAACAACAACAGAATTTAGTGTGCTGATTGCAGTAAACAACAGCACAGAAGTGTCACATGGAAACCCACATACATCTTCAAAAATAACCTGCTCCGAAATAGACATCAATGACACCAATCATGCCTCCAGAGAGCCTCAGACTCACCAGACTGAGCAACATGTGAGGCAGGTGTTGAACTGGCTGGATCTGGGCCATTGCGGGCCCTGTTAGATGCTGGGAGGTTGGGGCCAGAGGGAAGTGCACGAGCTGCTGAAATCTGTGGTCCACCTCCAGTCCTCTCATCTCTCTCTTCTTCCTCTCCCCTCTGCTCCTTCTCTTTATCTTCTGCCGTCCTGCTAGAGCCCTAACAGAGCCAGAGGAACCCAAAGGTGAACAATTTAATACAAATGTACCGTACTTTACCGTACAGCATGCATGGCTCAATCCTGCTTCTGGGGAGCTACAGTACCTTCTAGCAAAATATAGATGCAACCTTAATAAAGCAAATGTCCAGCAAATGGTCCCTGATCCAGCAAATGTCAATTCACTTATAAATAAAGGCAGGTCTGTTAGAAGGAACCATCTTCTGCAGGAAGGTAGATCTTCTACAGCAGGACTGGGGACAGTTGCTGTACAGTATATACAGTATATGCTGTACTGTACTCTACTGTAAATGTAGGGTGTTTAAATACAAATTTACATACAAATTTTAGCATGTTCCAGTCAAACACGTAGTCATAGGAAAATCCCTGTCTGTGGAAAAGGTTCCGGAACAGCTGTCTCAAGTAGGAGTAGTCTGGCTTATCGTCAAAGCGAAGTGAGCGGCAGAAGTTCATGTAGGTTGAAAATTCGGCTGCAGAACAGAAGATCGAGTGAACGAAAACAATAGAACAGTAATGGAAATAAAAACAACAATGAATGAAATTACCTTAAAATTACATGTTCCGACTGACAACATTTCCATTACGTTCACATTACGTTACATTAACATGTAACATCAGTCAAGTCAGCACCCATCTACTCACATGGATAGCCCTTGCACAGAACCTCAATGGGGGTTGACATCTTTTTCTCACTGATTCGCTCGTACTTCTGTCTTTTAGTGGCTGCTTTGAGGCCTTGCCAGGGGAGAGAACCCAAATTAAAGTACATAAGAACATAGCCGAGGGATTCCAGATCATCCCGCCGAGATTGCTCTGTGGAGTAAATGTGAAATAACCAAAATTAAGAATCCAGAGCGCAAGAATGTTCTCATTCCCACAATGCATTACAGTGACTCTCGTGCTCTTACCAATGCCCAAATGAGTGTTAATGGAGGCGTAGCGGGCAGTGCCGGTCAGGTTCTTATTCTCGCGATACGGAATGTGTTGATGTGTCCGGGCGTCTCTGTACTTTTTGGCCAAGCCAAAGTCTATGATGTACACCAGGTTTCCCTTCTTGCCGAGCCCCATTAGGAAGTTATCGGGTTTAATGTCTCGGTGAATGAAGTTCTTGGAGTGAATGTACTCGATGCGGCTGATCTGGAGAGAAGAAATCAACTGTATTTCACTTAAAAACAATTGTTTCATGTTTACAAAACACACAATATTTGACCAGGTCAACATTATGTTTTGTATGGTTATATTTACATTAATAATTTGTTCAGGTTTAACATTGTTTGTTTGTAATCTATTACATAAGCAAACCATTCTACAGTCAAACTCTCCCAACATTGCAAATAATAAGTGAAGGGACATGCTGGCGTACAGTGACACATACTCGGAGTTTGTCCTCTGCATTTAACTCATCCGGTTAGTACACATGCATTGGACTAGCGAGTAGTGAACACACACCCGGAGCAGTGGGCAGCACCGGAGGAGCAATTGAGGCTAAGATGTCTTGCTCAAGGGCACCTCCGTTGTTTCCTGACTGCATTGGGAATCAAACTGGCAACGTTCCGGTTACAAGTCCAACTCTCTAACCAGCAGGTCACAACTGCCCCAAAGAATGTGGATTTGCGCTTAAAAATCTTGTTTCTGTCATTTCAATGCAATTACCATCTGATCTGCGAGCAGCAGGACAGTTTTAAGTGTAAATTTCCTTGAGCAGAAGTTAAACAAGTCTTCCAGGCTTGGACCCAGCAGCTCCATCACCATGACGTTGTAGTCTCCCTCAGCACCGCACCACTTGATGGAGGGAATTCCCACTGCGATTGAAAGGAGATTTAGGAAATTTTTCTAGAAACCCATTCACAACATCAGGGATTAAACTGGTAGATGTTTATTTTCAGCTCAGGTCTCTCACCTCCACCCTGCATCATCTTATAGAACTTGCTCTCGATATGTAACTGTGGATGTTTGGTCTTCACACTCTCCAGTTTAATGGCTACCTCTTCTCCTGATGTGATGTTCGCACCTGAAACATCAGTTTTCCCAGTGTCACCCATAAACTCTCATCAAATCCAGATCAACAGCAAATTCATGTTTATAATGCATGTTTTACCCAAGTAAATATCACCAAACGAGCCACTTCCAATCTTTCGCCCGAGACGATATTTGCTCCCAACACGCAACTCCATGGTTTCTTCCCTAAAACAGCCTTAAATCATACAAAACATGAATGCAGAAACATACATCTCTCCTTCTGTACAGGGAAAATGCATGCACACACAGCACATATAAACAGATGCTCATGTCAGCATTTCTCAAACCAGGATTACCAGCTCAGATCTGAGATGCATCACCGTGCATCATGTGATGTGAAAACGGTCCCGTCCGATCCCATTGAACTTGCAACGAACAGGTTAATGTTTAATCCCCAGAGCACCATAACAGATCCTCTGGTACAGATACGGATGTTATTTCTGTATGCATTATCCGTAATGCATCATTGCACACACAAGACAAATCTGTATCCGGTGCTTTTCGCTCCGTTTTCGGCCACAGCCGCACCCAAGAGCGCGTCGCCTCCGCGGTTCAGCTCACGGATCACGGAGACGACCCGTACCATCACTCGGGACAACCGAGTAAATGTGAAACACCCAAGTGTCGGTACGACCTCAAACCTCAGACCTCAGATCAGCACAACGTTTGCTTACCTAACGTGAGGGTGATGGAGAAGACGGTCTCAGACGTCTCATCACAGATGTACCTCCCAGCGCTGCTTTGCTCTTTAAACCCGTGACTTTACACGACTGACCTCCATACAGCCTCCCGTGTTTGTATCCCAGCGCACTTCTCACGGCGATGATGTCATTCACGAACGCGCAGGACCCGGATCAGTTCAAGCGGCCGCGCGCCGGACCCGCGTCCATCCTCCACACCGGAGCGCCTCTTTATTCACGACCATTACATATGACTGCTGGACTTTAACAAGACCTTTATCGTATATTTAATACTGGCCCAGCGACACAGCTCTGAATTAGTGAAAGTTTAACATTTTGTGCTCTCCCAAACTTAAAACTCCACAAGAAAAACCATTGAGCTGTTCCTGTGCCTCATGAGTATACAAACCTGGGATGAATGTGTAAATAGTAAGAAAATTGTACTTTTGCTAAACTAAGATGGATAACAAGAATGAGATTTTGTGCTGGAGATAGACATTTAGGATTATTTCATAATGTAAATGAATTGCACACATTTCCTGCTGTTTACATAATCCTGCTCTTATTATCCACCTCGTTGCACATCAATGTCTTCAGCCTTATGAACCACATTTGTGCGTTATCAGGTCAAGTTTGTGTGATTTCCTTTAAATGCAAGAGAAATGTAAACTGGAGAGCTGTGCATCTTCATTACAGGCCCGTTATCTGATCCCAATTCAGCATCAGCAGGGCACGACATCCACATTAATAAGATACTCCAAGCAATTTGTCAAGAAAAGTCATGGATGTTTAAAATAATTACAAATAACAAAAGTCCAGCATGCACCAAAACCTGCAATATTACATACAAGAGAGTGTTTCAGCTGTAAGAATGAAACCTAGTTACAAACATCAACAACAGAAGGGAAATGCACAACCAAAATGAAATTCAACCTTTATTAATTCTCTTGCTCTTTTTAAATTAATTTCTTTTGTAAAATCAGAAACAAAACAAAAAAACCTGAACACGAGTGATAAAGCCCGCCTTAATTTATAATGGTACACAACAACACAAATAAACAACTGGTCACTGAAGTGTGGTCAGACACTCGTCAGCTCAATAAGATTTGGCGTGTTCAGTATGAATGCCTTCAGTTGGTTGCGTCTTCTAAAAAACTCTTTTTTCTTTATTATTATTATTGCAATTCATACAATATATATATATAGATATATATATATATATAAAACGAAAAGGCTGCTAAAACCACAACTTAAGAAATATTCATTAGTGCCAATGTTTTTAACTTGCCGTCTGCGACCTCACGCACGCACGCTCACGCGTCATGCACACAAAAACAAACACCTGAAACAAGCTCGTACATCCGCCCGCCTCCCTCATCCAGCTCCGCTCTCCTCCCTCATCCAGCTCCGCTCTCCTCCCTCATCCAGCCCCGCTCTCCTCCCTCATCCAGCCCCGCTCTCCTCCCTCATCCAGCCCCGCTCTCCTCCCTCATCCAGCCCCGCTCTCCTCCCTCA
Source organism: Chromobotia macracanthus (assembly GCA_036877525.1). Classification (NCBI taxonomy): domain Eukaryota; kingdom Metazoa; phylum Chordata; class Actinopteri; order Cypriniformes; family Botiidae; genus Chromobotia; species Chromobotia macracanthus. The sequence goes on from JAZGTH010000009.1 coordinate 2,398,842, forward strand.
TCCAGCTCTGCTCTCCTCCCTCATCCAGCTCTGCTCTCCCTCATCCAGCCCTGCTCTCCTCCCTCATCCAGCCCTGATCTCCGTAAACTCTCCGTGCTTGTTCCTCTCGGACTGCCACACGTTTACTGATGCCCCGCAAACACCCCGGACGTCCCCTTCACACGCACAGGCAGAAATGGCACCTTGCACAGCTAAGGAACATCCAAGTGATCGTCTACGTACTTAAGAAAAAAAACGAGGTCAGCGTTTGGAAAAAACAAAAAACATCTGGATTTCACCATCATTTAAAATAAAGACATCGAGATACAGTTTTGTCAGACATCAGAACGGTGTTTTGAGTAATGAAGTCTGCGTGAAAATGGAGCTGTAACATTGTACGATGCATATTTGTGTCCTCTTGTCGCCCGTCTCTCTTTACAGTTCACGCCCGAGTGAGAGCATCTCAGTACACGAGTGTATCTCTGTGACCTCGAGGTGTAGGATTCATCCAGTTGTGTCAGTAAATAAAGTCCATCTGTGTGCACGTCCTGTTCAAGTTTTGCTGCAGAAGTCTTCATCTGAGAGTAAGAAATGGCATGTGTGGTGTGTGTGTGTGTGTGTGTGTGTGTATCTAACTCAGTACTGCCTTGTATTTCACAGGCTCTGGACTGAAACACTGCTCGGGTAAAACTGCTGTTAAACGGTGTGTGTACATTTGTAACCAGTGTTGTCTATGTAGTTTTGTCTTAATGCATTTTTCTAGTTTTTGTAATGCAGTTCGGTCAGCTTCTTCAGCACTTATGAGATTATTAAGTGTTTATCTGCTGTTTGAGTGCTTGTCTTTGAATCTCGTCTATACGGTTGTTACAAATGTATACTTGCTGTATATTTATATGCATCCTGTACCTATCCAGTTGCTCAGGGCATATACAGAATGCACATAAATGTGCCTGTATTGTGATGAATGTTCCTATATTCCTGCATGTATGTTTCTGTGATAATATAGGAGGATAACTGTTACTGTTTATATATCTGTTATGTATGTGCGTGTCGCTGTATGTCTACTTGTCTGTAAGTGTCTGCTTCAGTTAGATAGAGTCCGCTCCTCCCCCCAGCAGGTCTCCAGGCAACAGTGCTGCAGGGCTGCTCATCTGGTGTCGATCTTCCATGGCCGGAGACCCCCACAGGCTGCTGCTTGTATACCCTGCAGTCATGCCTCCCCACAGCCCTGCTCTGCCAGGATCGACTCCTCCTGCACTGCTGCCCACACTACCACCAACACCGTTGCTGCTCCACTGATTGAAAATGCCCAAGCCTGCTCCCTGAGCAGAGGCTGGGTCTGTGGAGCCGCCCGTACTGTCCAAACCCTGCCAGGTGGAGCCCGAGGGCCCTGTCCCACTGCTGTTGTTACTTCCCCCTGCCGCTGTGCCTCCTACTCCGGCCCGCTCTCTCTCACCGCTCCCAGTGCTGATGACACCCACCGCCCCTGCCCCTGATGACCCGGCCACACCCACGCTAGCCCCGCCTCCTCCACTGTTGTTCCCGCCAGCGCCAGCCTGAGAAAGTGCAAAATAACGAGCGACCTCCTCCTCGCTCACAAACTCAGCCAGGATTGTGGTATTACCCAAAACACACCTGGCAGGAAAAAAATAAACAACGTTACACTTAGGAAGACGTCTACAGGTTGCTTAAACACCTGAAGAAATGACCTGACAACAAAACACCTGAAAAAATAAGCAGCTGTGCAGCTGCATCTATTATTTATTTATTTATACATTATTATACATTTATATACATTATTATGTATTGAATAATGTTGTGAGCGACATGCTCTACCAGAGAAGTTACAGGCAAACTAAGGATCCTGGTCAAGATAAGCATTTGCAGAAACTTACATGTGAAGTGCGCTCTGGGCTTTGGCTGCTTCCTGCCGAGTACTGTAGCGAATCAGAGCACTGCCTTGGGTAAGACCAAGGTGAAAGGTCAACAACGGCCCATGCTGCATACATATGGTTCGCAGGGTGGAGCCATCAATCTGCAGAGAGTAAATAACACAACAATGGCATTTACAATTGAGAAAAGACTGAAAAATGTGTAATAAATCATGTCACAGCAGGCATACCTGAGGGGTGAGATTACTTAACACCAGCCAGCAGCTCCCCCTAGAGGCTCCCCCATCACTCCATGCAGAACCTACAACACAGATGGAGAAAATGTATCATGCTCTGATCCTATAATTAACGTTAAAACAGTTTGCATTTACTTTGCATTATTCAACATACAGTAGTATCTGTTTGTAGTCTGTATATATTTTTTTTGTATATATATGTTTGTATATATATATATATATAAAATCTTCTGTGTGCAGGACCATAAAATGTTTGGCCAGTCACTGCGTTTGGTCCGTTTGTGAGTTGAGGAGTGTCTTTAGAGAGCATTCTGAAGGGAAATGGGATCTTATGCTTTCAATGCTAAATTGCTATTGCTATCCTCTCTGAAATTGCCTACTCTGCCTTTAAATGTTTTACGGCAGGATACGTTTGCAGTTTGTAAGGAGTTTTATTACCAGGCCCAAATCTGGTTTCTGTGCTACCTCCAGAACCTCCCCAGCCTCTACCCAATCGTGGGCCTGCTCCTGCCCAGGGAGACACGGAGGGCTGTTTCTGATGGGTCAGTCCAGGAGGTGGGCGTGGCAGATGAGAGCTGTTGCGATTGGTCTTCCAAGGCTTGTTGTGTCCAATGGGCTCAGGGGGCCAGCTGGGCTTGTAGTCTGTGTACTTTGCTGTGAGAACAAATAAAGCTCAGTTCCTTCAAACTATTTATACAGGACACAAATTGTGGAATTTAGTACAATTCTTAAATAAAGTCTTATAAAGACTAACATGTCTTTTATTAAAATTATCACATTGAAAGTGGGAAATGGTGTAAACATTAAAATGTGAAGTACAAAGTGCTGGTGTACCTGGGTTGTGTGCGCTGTTGAGGGGACTCTCTGAGGCACTGTAGGGCCAGGCACCAGGTGAAGGCAGCAAGGTGTTGAGGGTGGGATTTGATTCTGTTCCAAAAATGCAAAACAAGGCTTGCTGGTGAGTATTTACATGAGCATGTAAATTACTTTTAAGATTCAAAGCTTAGAGTTCAACGTCTGTTTCTGCTGGAGGAGCTACACAGAAACGTATTTTTTTATGACCTTGAAACCCTTTTAACTGAAAAATGATGCCTGAACACATGGGGCTGACATTGCTTCTTTATCACACTAATCTTTAAACTTTTGATTCTAAACCATTTGTGTTATTTCATTGTTTTAATGACTTTACTCTGATTCTAAAATGTGGAAAACTGTAATAATAAAGAGGGTACAGTGTGTTACAGCTCTCAGTAAATTAAGGGAGTCTGTACCTGGGTTATCTCTCAGCAACTGGTGTTCAGTGTCGTTGAGGCTTGACATGGAGGAGCTCATCATACTTCCAGGTGTCATGTAGGGATCAGATTCCGGGTCCACACTCGGAATTCCTTTCCAGGGCACTCCTGGCTGAAACTCTAAAGTGAAACAATCACATTTAAATACATTTACAACATGCTAATGAAAAACACATATTGTAGTTTTAAGTTAATACAACGTACAAACACAGCAAAGAATGTTTGCTATTAAATCCTGTTTTAATCAGAATTTGTTGGCGTGTCACTGTTGGTTTACCTGGAGGCCAGCTGGATGTGCCAGTCTTGGTGCCCATTTTGTTTCCAGGACTTCTGTGCCAGTGGTCTGAAGGCCCCTGTGGAGGCACACCTAAACCCTCCCCTCCCAGCGGCTCGTAATGGGAATATGGGGAACCACCTCCCATTTTGAGAGGAGCAGCAATGGGACCTACGTGTCACACAAACACACAAAAAAGAATCACCAAGACTGTTTTTGTTTGAGCAACCCAAATCTGTAAGTGTCAAAAAAGGCCTCTCGCCATTCTTATGGAGGGTGCTTTCAGGAGGGGAGGGGGCTGGCGAGTGACCCTCCATCATCCATTTAAAACGAGACTGCTGGCCTCCACTGTTCTTAAGCCCAACTGGGCCACCAACCATGGGGCCCAGTTCAAGACCAGAGAGATTCATTCCAGGTCCAAAACCTTCAGGACACAGAATGGGACCCAAACTGAGTTAAATACATAAAATACAACCATGCCATGAAGTCTTGTTTCAAGAGGCAACATTTACATTTATGTATTTGACAGACACTTTTATTATCAAAGCAACTTACAGTACATTCAAGATACACAATTTATCAGTACATGTGTTCCCTGGGAATCGAACCCACACAACCCAGAACCTTTGTGCTACAACGCAACACTCTACCAGTCGAGCTACAGGAACACCTGTACATTTTAATCAAGTGGCTTACATTTACATGACATTTAAATGTAAGCATTTGACAGACGGTTTTATCCAAAGCGCCTTTCAAGCAATACAGTACGTGTGTTCCCTGGTGCAAAGTTTTGCACTGTTAACTCAATGTTCTACCAGTTGCACTACAGGAACAATAATACACCATCTGTGCATCGATATCCTCTAGATGCTTTGTGATACAAAGAGACTCACCAGAATAAGTGCTCTGTGTTTTCTGATGCAGGTCGGCTACAGGGCCTGCCAAGCCAGGGTGTGACATGGGCTCTGACATGGGCATCTTTGGGCCACTTCCAGCAAGGTGAGAAGGAGAGAGTTTGGAGCCACCCCCTGCACCTCCCTGCTGCTGTCTCTGCTGCTGAAGAACAGCCATAATTCTGGCAAGCTGGAATGAAAAACATACAGGTTCAACATCTCAAAACAAGTGGGATGTGTTCATGTGATAACAGCATAAATGAAGCTGTGCAGTGAATCCTAAATGACAGGATAGGAGATTTTTTCCATAAATATTTTTTATGTTGATTAAAAGTCTGTTTATGTCCTGATATCAATCACTAAGTGGCCTAAATACATTTATATAAGTGCATATTTTCTGTGGAAGGCGCAGGACCATAAAATGTTCGTCTAATCATTACATTCTGTCACAGAATGTCCTACTTGCCTGTCTATACATGTTTTGGAGGAGGCGTGGATTTGGAAAGAGCTCTGAAGAGAGAGTGGGATCTTATGCTTTCAAAGCTAGCTTGCTGTTGCTAGCATTTCCAAAATTGCCTACCTTAGCTTTATTAAATTCTGTTTTTGTTCTGCAAGTGATTTCAATGATCGTATGAATGCAAATACGTGTTTGATTTATGACAGTAATCCATCACTCAGTGAGAATCACAAGATACCTGTTGTGGGTCTGCTTGTTGCCGTATATTTGGTGGGAACTTGCGTTGATTCTGCAGCAGCTGCTGCTGTTGTTGTTGTTGTTGCTGCGGTTGTTGCTGCAGTAGCAGCTGACAGGCCTGCAAGAAGGCATGAGTCACAGGGTCAACAGCAAACAGAAGTCAATCACTCAAGCAGTCTGTAGGGAGTGGATGAGTCTGTGCTGGGCTGTAACTCACCAGCTGGAACTGAATGTGAGGGGGGTAGATGCTGCTGAGCATGGCAATGTGCTGTGGGGAGAGCTGCGGAGGAAAGATGCCTCCCCCCACACCTCCGCTGGGAGGAGGCTTCAGCACAGAGCCCTGCACCTGCAACCACAGAAATCACACAGTTACTCCCATCACCAAAACGACACTGCAGACACCTGCACTTCTCCAGTCGATACAATTTAAGCGCAACATAAAATTGTCCTTTTTTTAACATATAAACTTTCCTGGCTTTGTTGTGTGCAGTATTCCTACAACTGGATAACAGTTGGCCCGCAAATGATATTGAAGTGATCAAAATATTGCAAATGTGCATATGCATAGTACAATACTTTGCAATAACTAAATGATTTTAATACTACATAAAGTTATGTGTTGTCAGAGTTTTAGGTTGATGCAGAAAGACTTGCATGGAAATGTTAGCTGGAGTGTTTCTTTTGCCAGAAAAAAAGGTTAAATATGTTAGTTCCATAATTTTCAGCTTTACATATCAATTATTATGATTCAATTTATTTTACAGACAATGCAATCACTTTGAATATTGTATATCGCATTATTTAGCAAGTTATCACACATCACATTTTCCTTCAATATTGTACAGCTCTAGTTAATGACATGTATTAAACAACCTCAGCGGGTACCTCAAAGACCATCTGGACTGTTCGTACCTGAGGTGACAGGAACTGATGAGGCACTTGCGCTCGTACTGATGGGTTGATGGGAGGCACGCCTGGCTGGTGCCTGGACTGCGCCATTCCACCTCCACCGCCAAACATCTGACCACCCGCCTGCATGGGAAAAGCAGTAAATAGGTTCACAGACACAGATGATATGAGCAGTTAAAAAACTGCCAATCAAAACAACAGCAACGTTTACAGAGGCAATTAGGAAAGTTCAAAAGCAATTCTAAGCTTAGGTGAACAAAAACACGCAGTAAACATGACTGCCCTCACTTTCAGAGACAAAACAAGACGCAAATACCTTGTCATAGTAAGGCCCAGGTTCACAAGTCCCCATTTCTTTGGAACCAGGTGAACGGAAGACTGCTCCTGTCCCCCCTCCACGCCCTCCTTTACGCATCTCTCCGTTGTACTCGTTCAAACCCATGCCCCGCTTCTCTCCTTCCATCTTTTTATCCTGCGGAGGACCAGGGGCCAGATCCAAGGTACGGCCGGTGGGATCCTCCCCCTGTTAGCAACTCTTGACATTAGTAAACCTCACTGGTATATAAACTCACAGTGTACGTAAAATCAATTTAAGTCAAATTCTGACTGAATGAGTCACGTTGGAAGCCCTGACAAGATTTTCAACATATTCAACACATCTCTGACTGCCCATCAGTTTTGCATTAATGCGCCAAGCTGTAATGTTGCTTGGCAACCGTAAACAATGTAAACTCTGCTTTGTGTCATGTCTAACTAACACCCCTTAGTAACAACTTCATCTTCATCTCAACTTGTTCTGCACACGTTGTGCTCTGTGTTCTCATGTTCCTCCATGTTTCTGCACTCTTGCAAAAAACAAAGCATTCCTGCAAACAATTTTTAAATCAGTTCTTACCAGAATCCCCATGTTTGAGAACTGTCTTGTCATAGGATTCATCCAGGAGTCTCCTGCAGCCTTCACAGTGCCCTGGACAACATCAGAATTACAGCTGTTACACTCATCAGAATCCTATGAACTCTCCTCTGTATATAGACTTCATTAGGTACTTGTATGTCATGTGCATGAATACCGGTACAAGGAGACACAGCTTTCAGTTCATGTGAAGGATCCGGGGATCTGCATTTCTTATAACCAACCACTGTGTGTGTGTTTGTTTTATCTGAGAAGTTAAACTCTGACTCAAGACTACAGACATACATCTGTGTGATATTCCATTTATGATTTGCTTATGCATATTAATCGCTACTATTTTTCCATTACTGATGTTTAATCTTATGTTGTACACTGTCTCCATACTGCACTGGACCTGTCTTGATCTATCAGATGGCTTGACACTGACCTTGTTGCCTTTCTTGGCTCCCCAACCTCCTGAGTTGTAGGATGAGCTGCTGCCTTGGGAACCAGCACTGTTCCAAACTCCAGCATTCTCATCCTCCTCTTCCCAGCTGGAGTGACGTGAAGCACTTACTGAAGCCTCTCCTTCACCCCAACCTTCTTGCATAGACTTTGGACCTGTAAAATATAACATTTCTTTAAGATTTTCACTTTGACACAGGTCGAATTGGACATATTGCAGTACATGTAAAGAAACATCTGTTTTTTAAAAACAAATATCTAGCATTAAAATGACCTAGAAGTCTCACCAGACTTCACTGGATTCGGAGAGGAGTCTCCCCAACCTGATGTCTTGCCAGTGTCTTCAGGTTCACCCCAACTGCTGGGTGCATCGGTGGGCTTGCCCCAAGCTGCAGTTCCATTGTCCACACATGGACTGGAAGGAGAACCACTATTGCCCCATCCAGAGGAAGCTAAGAGATAAACAAAGAGAAAGCTCTATAAAATAAGATTCTGCTGTATTCTAAATACAAAATCAAAACAGCTAAAATTGTTCATTTTTCAAATGCTCACTGTTTAACAGTATTTTTAAGGAGACCCCTGATAATCTGAGTCTGACCTTTAGTGGCACATTTCAGCACAAACTGTTTTGTGATCTGCTAAGAATGTGATGGCGGCTTTGCAAAGAGGTTGTTGGAGAATAAGAGAGTTAAAGAGTTTTAGAGAGTTTAGCCTAGCCTCTTGTTTCATATGAAAAAACATGTAGGTGTAGAATTTCAAGACAGAAAGATTATGTCATTAATCCAAACAATTATAACATATATATAAATTAGGCTACATGTAACAACTGGCAGGAACACGGGTTCTGGACACCTCACGTCTGATCCCTATCGCTTGTGCAAACCTCTCTAATAACACCATTATGTTCAAACATGCTCAAATCAGAGGTCACTTTGTGTTAAAGCAAAGCTGTAATAGCAAGGAAACCACGTGTACAACTGCAAATTCTACTTAAAACCATTATGGGACTGCCTGTGCTACTTATTAAAAAAAAACCCAGAAAATCTTCTTACCTATTCCTGGCCCCTTGCTCGATGAATGTGTAAGGGTTGCGTCTCTATTCCCAATGCCTGCTGGCATTCTTACAGGTGGCTGCTGTTGCAGGGATGAGGGCACCTGCTGAGGGGATACTGATTGTACCTGCCCAGATGGGGTGTTGTTCTTATCCCACAAGTTGACGCTTTTGTAGTTATAGTTGCTGGGGTCACCCCAAGCAGACGTTCCATCGTCTATTTCCATCTTTCTGCTAATAGACTGTGGAGAAGGCTCCTCCCAACCACTGGGCTCTGAGCTATCTCCAGGGCCACTGGAAAGTTGTGGTATGGGCCCTGAAGTCCACCCTGAACTTTGGCTCTGGGCTGAAGGACCAACTGGTCTTCCCCAGCCCCCTTGCATGGCCCCTGTGTCCACTGACTGACACTGCTGAGGCTGTGATTGTTGCTGCTGCTGCTGTGCCTGGCCTTTCTGCGAGGCCGACTGGCTGTTTGGCATCTGTGTTAGGTTCATTTTCCCACCCCAGCCTTGGTGAGATTTGCCACCCGTGTCTCCACCTACTCTTGTACCTCCAGCTCCCCATGTCCCTCTAGAATCTTTCTCATCCCAGTTACCCCCTGTACCCACACCTGGATCTCCACTAGTACCTCCACTACCCTTCCCATCCCCCCCAACCCCCACTGCATGGTTTGGGCTCATTTTCTACCCAGTCACTTCTGCTACTTCTCTGCCCCCAATTGCCTCCATCCCCCCTGACCATTTCTTTCCAACCCCCTGTTCCTTTCTCCTCCTGACTGTCTCCCCAACCACTTCCTCCACTTGTTGCAGTACCCTGTGTTTGAAAATCTCCCCACCCACCTGACGTACTCCCTGTTCTGCACTCACGCCACTCATGTCTCTCATTGTCCCAACCTTTCCCTTGGCCTTCTGACCCTCCCCAGCCCCCAGATTGCTTGCCCTGCCCAGCTGAATTACCTCCCCCACCTCCAGACTGTGAGACACCAGGGTTTGGGATATTGACACCAGGGGGTGGGGGGCCTCTGGTGTGCAAAGAGCTGCTGCTACTGCTGTTGTCCCAGCCTTCAGCAGATGAGACAACAGGTGGTCCAAGGATGGAGTCTGAGTTCAAGTTGGCATTTGGAGTTGCACCTTGAAGCAGAGAGGAGGAGGGTGGATCAGTAGTAGTAGAAGGACCAGTAGAACCAGAGTATGGTTGAGTATGGGCGGGTGCATTCATTGCAGAAGAAGAATTGGCTCCACCTGCTGCTGCTGGTGGTCTTCCACCCTCCAAATCCCAGGCCACATTCTGACGGATTTGTGTCTGACCCCAGCCAGAGTTGGACAGCACTCTAGGGTCCAGGTCAGACCGGCTAAGCAGATTCTGTAAGGCCACTTCAGCATTGAGAGGCTTATGAGAGCGGTGGCGCTGATCGCCACTTCTAGAGTTTCCTCCACCACTTGAAGATGAGGTTCCTCCCCCACCTCTGCTACCCTGGCCTCCCCACTCACTTGAGTCTCCTACCCCTACATCTCCAACTCCTTTCTGATTGTCCCAAGCTCTTGTCATAGTTGAAGGTGTGGAGGAGGACATTGTTGGGTTGCCAACACTGCCACCACTGCTGCTGCTGTTACTGCTTGATCCATCTTTCCTACCTTGATTGCTGACATCCCTAACCCCACCTGAAGCACCCCATTCCCCAACTGATGTATGGTCCCCACCCCATGCTCCCTGAGATACCCCGGTGGTGTGACTTACACTTCCTGTTCCCCAAGCACTTGCCCCTGTCAGATGATCTCGTTCATCCTGGCCAGTGAAACCCCATGCATTTCCTCCTTCAGCAGACATGGAACTTCCCCCTGCTCCATCCTCCCAAGATTCAGTCCTTGAGGCACCCGTTTTGGAGTTTGCAGGGAAAGGCTGAGCTCTCCACAATGATGAGCTGGTGGAGGATGAAGAGGAAGCAGAGCCGTCCCCTCCACCTGTGCTTCCAGAGTCCACATCCGCTCCCTCTGCCACTCCTATGTTTTTTGGTCCTGCTCCTGCTTCCAGTGCTGTGCCACCCCACTCTCCACAGGATGGCTCTCTGTCTCTGGATTGCATTTGGTGAAGTTGGTGCTGATGAGAGGCTTGATTCACAGAAAGAGGGCTGCTGGCAGACGAAGATACACTTTGGAGTGAAGAGGAGCCACCCTCTGTTGCAACTGACCCAGCCCCATCCGGTATCAGAGCTGGCCATGCAGAGGGATTGGCATTTGGGGTAAAATTGGCACCTGGAATCCCACAGCTGACACCAAGGGAGCCATCAGGGTTCCCTGCAAGAGGGGCAGCTTTGGATATGGGGGGCAATGAGCCTGCTGCTACTGCATTTCCCCCTATGAGTTCATGGGAGGATGAAGCCCAAACACTACCAGACGGCATACATTCATTGGGTGAAGTAGAGGATGTGGGTGGGGAGGGGCTGCCCGAATTGACTTCTTTCCTGCCTCCATTCCCTCCTGCCACAATTTTAGCTTGCTGCTGAAGATGCCTCTCACCCCATGAGGCACCGCAGTTCAAAATCCCAGTATTTTCGGCACCTCCTGCTGTATCCCCCATCTTTGATCCATCTCCAGCAGCAATACTGGGCCATTCCTCCAGGTCTGACCGGTCCACTATCACCTTTTCCCTGCCCTGAGAGAGGGGCTGACTGCCAGAGCTGGCCCCCCACATGGAATTTGCATAATTTGAAGAAGAAGAAGCAGCGATTAATGAGGCGGAGGATGTATGGGGCAGTGAGGGAGCAGCTGGACCCACAGGGCCCTGACTTGTATCTGAAAGAAAAATACCAAATCAGAATTCTTCAGGATTTCAACAAGCCCTCATGTACAATGTCATAAATATTCTTATTATCAAAGCTGCAATCCGTAACTTTCACCTCTCTACTACCATATCTATATGAAACATAAAATTGCAGGTACTTGTGAAGTCACTTTCATAACATGGATTACACTTTTAAATTCTAAAAACTGCTGAAAGAACAAGCTACAATCATTGCATCATCCACCATGAAGGTATGCAGCTTCAAATATACAGATAAAGATTCTGAATGTTGTACAACCAAGTCTCACAGCCTTAATAATGGCAAAAAGATTGACATTGATCAAACTTTTGGAAGAATTTTCACATATTTCTCTTCTAGCTCTGTAATTGTTCACTATAACCCGTTTCGGACATCTCACTAAATATCACACAAAATCTCATTCGCAAGTTTAAATTTATGTTTGACCTTTGCATCAGTGTAATTATTCACTTAATGATGCTCACCTGAGGCAGAAGCAACTGTTTCATTGGGGCTATCTCCCCCGCTGTTGCCTCCCCCCAGCAGCATGGAGGACAGTGGTGGCTGGCCCCTCTTCAGTAGCACTTTATGGTCCTGCTGGCAACGGAATCGAGGGGGCACTTCGCGGGGCATGTAGCGCTGAGAATTCTGGGTGTTGGGGGAGGGCTGTCCGTTGGCCACCGCCGGCCGCTTAGCATTGTTCCCACCCTGAGGGAGGGCGCCAGCAGCCGGGGTGGCAGTGGATGGGGCTGAAGAGGGGACAGGGCCAGGGCTGGGGGAAGCTGAACTGGGGGTGGCAGGAGACTGTGCAGATGGAGGCTTGGTCAATTCTGGCACTGTGTATTGGAAAATTTAGGATCAAATGAGAGCAGAACTGCAGAAAAGTATTCAGGTAAAGATAAAATAAACAGATCATTAGAAGTTTAAGTGACATATGTTAAAAATGGTAACCGATACCCAAAATGTGACCTCTGCATTTAACCCATCACTGGTGAGCAGTGAACACACACACAGCAGTGGGCAGCACACTGCTGCACCCAGGGAGCAATTGTGTTTAGGTGCCTTCCTGCAAGGTTAGGTGCCTTGCTGAAGGGCACTTCGCTTGCTACCTGCCAGCACTGGAATCGAACCAGCAACCTTCTGATTACAAGCCTGACTCACTAACCAACAGGCTGCCCCCATTATGAACATTAACACATAAACTGTACATGTGAAATCCATTGCCGTATGAGTTAAAAAATTCTGCACAATGACAAATATTTGTAGGCTTCAGGAGCAAAAACTATTACAAAATATACAGTATCAATAACAAATATAGTTACCTTTACTTTTTTGCTCTACAACCTGAAACAAAAACGATAGCAGGAGTATTAATGATCACTGATATTGAAAACACATGAAGCATATATCAGAATATATCGGCATCCCAAGGAACAAACATACAGTTTAAATGTGTAGCTTGAATACATGGTAAGTGGATTTGGATAAAAACATCTGCCAGAAGCATAAATGTAAATGAAATCAGCCTTCACAGCTCACATTATAAATCGCAGCTTTAATGCTCGAGTTTTGCTTTCGTTTATATTCCAGCTTTCAAGATAGATGTTACATGACTATGAATAATACTGCCAACAAACTGACAAAACGGCAACCTGCAGCAATCCCAATGAGCATAATTTACACCATATGCATATTCAGATTTGTATGATATAACCATTACCTTCTGTGAGGTTTCCCGTTTCCTTTTATCTTCCTTTTTCCTTTTCTTGTCTTCCATGAACTGCTGTTCCCTCTCCTGGAGCTCCTTTCTAGAAAACACACAGAAACACAAACGCTGTGAAACATGTTTATATGGAAACAGCTCTTTTCTGCACCACGACCACCCCTGTGAACCTGGAGCCACGAATCTGGAACAAACACAGTTCACACTGCTTCAATCAGCCCAGATTATGCAAAATGACCAAACTGAACAACCTGAGACAACAGCGGCACCAAACACACAACTGGGACAAAACAAACCACATCACTGTATACACAACCGGCTCAATGTCTCTGTGTGAGGCTGCAGACAGGCCATTGCTTTCGGATAGGCGCTCCGTTCACCCGCCCAGTTCCTCCGGTGCAATATGCAACCATATTCCCCATACATTACCTTTCTATACGATTCGTGCACAAAAATCAAACAAAACAAAAACAATGCACAACATTTCAAGGCTGCAATCTTTTCACACGTACAATATTGTACGTGTTTTGGTTGTCTTGTTGAGTTAGCTAGCTAGTTCATTAGCAGGGAACATCTGACACGGACTAAACCTAAATCTCATGTCATTACATTGACTTACTTTTCCCCCCGGAAGGCACCGATTGTTTACACCAAAAATCAACAAAAACATCAGCGGGGTAAACAAATGTCAAAACAAGACATGCATTTATCTAATACGGGTAATGTTAGCGAGTCCGGGTATCTTCTCCTCTGAAACCCCCGAGACAAACCCGTGTATTTTCCCCACGTAATGCACGGATGATGTAGGTTTATAAGCAAAGTCCAGGTCCAAAAAACCAACCCGTATGTTTATGCCATCGACCAGCGGCGAAGCGGAAAGCTAAAGTTAAGCAAACCCGCAGGTGCTAGCTAGCTAGCCAGCTAGCTGCCTGGCTAATATAACTAGCAACCGAGCGAGCAGCTAACAGACGTCGACACGAAAACCAAGCGTTTCCCACGGGAACGTTCACACAACGAAGTGCTTTTTAAAAGCACGACCACGCAAATAGCAGAAAACAACCATTTACCAAACGTGTCGTCTGAAGTGACGCGCTTACCTCAGGAATTACATGCGCTGCGGCTAGTCTAGCTAGCGACGGCTAAAGTGCTGAAGTGCGAAGTGATGGGTTTGGAGGCAACGGGAAACACAAATCCCCATCCAGATTTATAACATCAAGACACGGACACCCTTCCGCGATGCGAGCTTTTAGGTACGAAACACGATCATGTAAACGAGAGAGGCCGAATTTGCGTTCAAAGCGCCGTGAAGTCTGTCGCTTGACGGGCGGCCATTTTACTGCTCAGTATGAATGTGTGTGTGGACAGATCGGACGGAAGGGGCGCAGTCGAGGGAGATTTTTGACCTTCAATATTAAAAGTCCAATAACTCATTAATTGGTGGTAATGAAAATACACAGTTTATGACGGATTTGCATGTTGCAGCAATGCTTTAGTTGCATCCTCTCTTCTCGGCCCATGCTTGCAGTATGATGCAGATAAAACTCCTTTACCTCCTTTGTGGAGAAAGTGTTGAAAGAAGTAAAAGAAGTCTGTTTGGTGCCAGCTGAAGCTGATGCACTTGCTGGATGTTTCTTTGCATGCATTATTGTTGAAGCATAATGAACATTGTCCTGCATGTTTATTTAATTGAGCATTTATTGATGTGTCTGTGATCATAAGACAGCGACTCTTTCTTTTTGCATGGTTTCCAGTGCAAATACTGTGCAAATATGTTTTTTTTCCATATGAGGAACTCTCTGTATCTTTTCCAGATAAATGTGCAATGATTTTGAAATGTAGTCCTGACTAGTGACATAATTGCAATTTTCACTATTTTGAACGTCAGGTCTCTGTTGATAATGGTGTAGTTAACAAACTTCTGACCATAAGAGGGAGCCTGCAACTAAAAGATTTAGGCCCAATGAAGCCCTCCTGGACCACACAAGAATGCCACATGTAGTCCTGCAATAAACACGACCTGTCCAGTTTTATAAAGGCTGCCATCTGTTAAGGATGGAGATCTTATACCTGAGATCAGTGGTGGCTCTTGGTGAACATTTGCATTGTAGTAAGCTTCAACTCTTTGGCCACACGGTTGTTAAAGCAGCAGTATGAAGGCAGGGAGCATGATGGAGAGCGTAAGTGTATACAGGAAGAGAAAGGCACCGTTTGAATGTCCAACACAGACAATGTTAGTTTCTCAAACCGAAATATAATTAAAGAAAGATATTTTATTAGTGCATCTCACAGATGCTTTTAAACAGAGTGATTTACAGTGCATTCAGGGTTTACATTCAGGATGTGCATTTCCTGGGAATCAGACTCGTGACCATGGAGATGTTAGTGCCATGATCTACCAGCTGGGCTGTCTGTTTCCTCAGACTTCAACTCAAGGTAAATTTGAGTAGCTTATACTCTGTACAGTGGTTAACACTGGAGACATTTGTCTGGATCTGTGAGAACAAACCTCGCTGGTTCTCGGACAGCTTTTGATGGCTGTGGGAAATGAACAGCACAGTCAGTGTGTGTTTAAGGTGTCAGCAGAACATGACAGAACTGTGAATGCACGTGTTTTGTTAAGCAGTAAAGTTGTGTGTATAACATCAGGCTTAGCACAGCTTCATACACACAGTCTGTTTTCACAGGCTGTTTTTCTTCTGCATTTATCCCATCCACACATATCACCAGTCAGCCAAACAAATGTACTTCTTCAGATGTATTTTTATTGTAATGGTTGTCAGCACGTTGTATTCAAAATGTGGAACCAGATGAATGTGCGCTTAAATTCTCAAATTAGCAAAAACATTCAGTGAAGTAATTATTTTAACACGCACGCGGTGAAATGGCTGTATATGGCTTCAGTCGTTTCTCCACTGCCAACCCTTACTGAGGAATTAATCCGGAGTGCTGGCTGGGCACAGAGCCACAGAGCGACAGGCCTCATACACAGCAGCCACAGGCTCCAGCCTGGTCCTCCAAGGGCCTCGTTGCCCTGGTGACCACACAACAGCCACATACTCTCTGACTGTCTGCTTCTCTGAATTTCAGCTGAAAGATGCAGATGGATATTATGCTGCAGTGATCATGAGCAGCAAACATTTGACACATACTAAACCTAAATAACGATAATGATAATGCAGCAATAATCAACTCAACAGATTTGTGAGCAAATCTCACAAAAAAACATGTCACGGTCCCATTTCACATTTCAAAAGTAATGCATCCGAATAGCTTTTATTTTAATTCCTATTATTCTTAATGACGATTCTCATTGCTAAAGTGATGTTAAAATCATCATAAATTAATGCACTGCAATAAATACTACCATGGTAAGTACTTAACGTATTTCTTATTCTTCACAAATTAATAAAAAATACTTTGCGTATTACAGTTTTGAGCAATGTGTTGGAGGAGAGGCTTAATTGTCATAAAAATAAGATCACAGTGCAAAAAAAGTAATGGTCCAATAACTAGTTTCATCTTATTATTTAATATCACACGTCTATAAAAATAAAAATGTCTTTGAAAATTAGTTTGGCCATTTAGTTCCAGGCTGCTTCCACACTTTGTGCTTTCTATAAATACTCTACTATTAACATCCCACCTCTATTGCACCACAGAGGTAATTACACTCAGATAAGTGAACAGACTTCATATGCACAGGCAGACTAGAAACCTCACATTTCCTCAGTTACACACAAACATTTATTTGCATTTAGAGATGGAACAATGAAATAAATAATTGAGGATGCAAGAGTCCATTGGTTGGTTTTAGGAAATTCTTTCAGATGGTTTTGTTTGACTCTGTGTCTAGTCTTTTTCAATGGCCATAAATAAATGAGTTTTTTTAATGTGTGTGCTTGTGTCTGTATTTGTGCCTACACGAGTCAAGACAGGCAAGGTGTGACACCCAAATACACAGAGGGGTCAGACTACAACATTCCTCACAGCTCTGTACACAAGCTCTTGATCTGTGTTTTTCTAGAGCCTTACACACTAGAGCCTGACTCTAAACCAGTCTAGTATAAGTGAAGGCTCACACAGTTATGTAAGCTTGTAAGCTATCTTGTGTTATCAGACTAATGAGAGAAAGTTTTCCATGAGATCCACTGCAGCTTTTTCATACATTAAACAACTGGACTGCCAGCAGTACTACCAGCAGCGTACAAGCTGAAAGATGATGAGACTTCTGGGGGACTGGTGCTTTGACTTTGGGGGACTGGTTTACCCCACTAGGGTATGGCTTTGATGCTGTGTGCATATGTTTGTGTAAATTGTATGAATGTGTGTTGAGTTTCCTGTTGGCTCAGGTCCAGCCTCACAATTATGTATTGTTTGGGCCGAGTCACACTTCCTGACGGGGCAGAATTCACGGAAACAAGGACACAGTACAAACAAATTCTTTAGACTACACCTCCAGCCCAGTTTCATTGCACCCGTCATCCAATTGAGCCATGTCCCAGCTAACAGGGAACATTTCAAGAACACTGGCTAATGTTCTCTAAAAGTTCTCTCAAAGTTTTCAAAAATGTCCTTGCAGTAACATTAGTAGAATGTTTTTAAAGTTATATATAATATATATTATGATACGTTTACATATCAAAGCAGTATTCATAAGTTGTCAGTAGAACATTTTAAAAATGTTACAGAATTAAAAAATGTTTGAGTAACATTTTAATAACCAAGCAATACTGTTAATACAATGTTTAAAAAACTGTCTGTTTTCAACATTCTTAGAACTTTCAAAATATCATTTTTAATGTTTTTGTTGTTGTAACATTACGGAAACATTCTTACAATGTAAAATTGATAGCTGGGGTGCCCATAAAGGGCATGTTTCCAGCAGGAATGTATTAGTGCTGATCTCCTCAGGAAAGCAGGAAGGAAGCAGGTGGAGTCAGAAATACGGAAAAATGGAAACTCTTTAATTATTACGTTTATTTAGTCTGTATGGCTGTAAAGTTTTTTGGTCTTTAGTTTTTGGGTTAAATTAACAGACCAGAAAGCAAAAATTCTCTAATAGGCTCCAACCCATTCAATTAATACCCCATCATACCCCCAACCCCTCCCCCCGACACACACACACACACACACACACACTAAAAATAGCTTTCTTTCTCAAATGGTAACATCTGGCTTTCATAATCCAAGTCAAAGCTCCTTTCCAGCTCCTAATAGACTTTAAACAAATGATCTGATCACTGGGCTGCGTGTCTGTGTCTTGGCACAACAATTATTCACTTTTAGGGGAAAAGTGGATGGAGAAATATGAGACAGACATGTCAGAGGTTCACAGCACCACATACTAAATACAGCAGAACTTAACAGAGTACTGTAGATCAGGAAACTGATTTATAAAGGAATTTTGTACAGTTGAATGATCAGCAAGTTAATCATTTACAGCATCGATTTCAAAGCCCCAAAATAGCAACAAGATTTTGTGCAAGTTTTCAACTTTTGTGCATGTTCTTTAGGGGCACAGATGGAATATTAATTCAGATGAGATACAAACTGGATTATTGTGAATTCCACTAAAAACTGCTACTATTATCAAACGTTTTGTCAAAGTAATGTGTGTTACAATGTGGATTAAGATTTTCTGTTTAAAAGAGTGAATATGGTGGAGTTTAAAGCTTGGCAAGCTTCATAACCTGTGAAAGTCATTTCCTGATGAGACATCCTTTCTTACTGGGAAATATTCATCCTGTTTCACTAGCCTCTTTCTCTAACCTCCATCTCCATTCCTGTACCCTCACTACTGTAAAGTCATATCACTTCACTGTATCATCCACCTGTTTATTGACACCTTAAACATCTGCTTTCTAGTGATATCTCTAGGTCCATCTTTTACTAATGTTCTACTAATGTTACTGCAAGAACATTTTTGAAAACTTTGAAAGAACCTTTAGAGAACGTTAGCTAACATCCTAAGAATGCTTCCTGACCCATGACCTTGGCATTAGTTACAGGAACACGTGTTAAATGTATTAAAAGCTGTGTCACATTTCTGCAACACCAAAACTCATTATTGACATTATTGACATCTGATGACCTAATAACATTATTTTGCTGTGAGCAAAACACACAATCCAAGTCACATGGTCAAAACACTGAGCAGAAAACTCATCTATGTGAGAACACCAGCCTTTTCAAAGTTTATAACTACAAAGATTCAACAGCATACAATGTGGTTATACGGTCCTACATGTCACTAACAAAAAGTACCATGATTTTGGACATATGTGGTAAATCTATTTTGCCTTTAGAGCTCCTTGGAGATCAATGTACATAACATGGTAGATGAATATACTAATTAATTTCCATTGTGGTATGTGATATTATCCCTATATAATTTCTTATTTTATATTATTCTAT
Organism: Chromobotia macracanthus; assembly: GCA_036877525.1. Lineage (NCBI taxonomy): Eukaryota > Metazoa > Chordata > Actinopteri > Cypriniformes > Botiidae > Chromobotia > Chromobotia macracanthus. The sequence goes on from JAZGTH010000009.1 coordinate 2,418,356, forward strand.
ATTTTATGTAGTGTTATGTAATTGGTGATGTTGGATTAGGCACTGTGTGTGGAACCAAAAATAAACAGGACAATAAAATGTATTTTATTCTATTTTGTTTTATTCCTTTTATTGGCTTTTACCTAGTGCAGCTCAAAGACAGGATGAAAGTTAAAATGGAAATAAACAGAAACCCCCGGTCAACAGCTCTATAAATAACACTAGAATTACAACACCGTGTACACAAAGCTTATCTTACAATTCTTCATAATCACCCCTCAATCAGGAAAAAGCATCAAGTGCGGGAGAGAAAGACTCACATTGTTTCTCAAACCGTCTGTCATCCAGTCACGGGTGAAAATAACTCGATGCATTTTTAAATGCCCTTGTGGTCTGTTTGAAGCTTTGGAAATGAAACGTAATATTACAAATCTCAACACTCGCTATTTGTTAACCCAGAGTTCATTAGAGGTAGCACACACAGAGGAAGGCCAGCCGCAGGACATAGCTCACATCTGAGCTCATTGTCAGGATAAGCTAAGAATTCTCTGCTGGACTGCTTTCTCTATTTGGCAGAGCTCTCGAGTCAGGAATCACAGTTAACGGGCCTGAAGAAAAGCAGGTTCTGCGTAATCATGGAAGCCTGCAGACAGAACTCGGAAAAAGCAAAAACACATGGGAATGGTTAGCACACTGTATATCTATTTATTCCTTGTATCAGTTTATGTGTAGAAGCAAATAGCAAATTAGACTTATGTAATAATCAACAGAAAATCACATCTCAAAACTCAAAATGTTTAAAGCTGAAGGAAGAGGAACTGTAGAGAGACTGCTGTGGATGCAGGAAGAAAGATAAACTGTTGTGAAGGCAGAAAGGGGAGAGAAAACACCTAAAATTATATCCCTGCCTCCCTTTTGGGACCAACATCTGAACAGTGTCCAAAAGCGGCATGTTATTTACAGCTTGAGCTGAGGGAATTGTTTACATTGGAAAAACCAAGATATAGAAGCTTGATGAGACAATGCAAGTTGAACTGAGAGAATTGAACAGAGAATCTTATTTTGAATTATATATGATTATATACATATACATGTATATGTATATAATATATATAATATATGTATATATATCTATGTGCATAGATAGATAGATAGATAGATAGATAGATAGATAGATAGATAGATAGATAGATAGACAGATCACAACAGTGTCACAACACTGAAACCATCCAGTCTTTGATCACAGGCCTTTTAACACAAACGTTGAAGACAAACGTGAACAGCTTCACCCAGGTTTACTTTATTTGACTTTTACAAATGCACGACTCTGTACACATGAAGATGAGAAATCTGACTGAATCTGAATCATTCAGTACAATGGTAGGTCTATATAATGAAACACCAGGGTAATGCAGTCACCCAAGAGCTACAACACAGAAAACTAATAGTGCACAGTATTGTTATTTCTAGCACCAATAATTTAGTCTTAACAAAGCACAGTTTCATAAGATATTTCACCACCTAAATACATCATTGTTTTTCCATAAACTGTGTAAAAAGGAAAATAACAAGTTACCCCAAATGTATAAAGAAGTGATTGTTAAAATGGTCTTTTCTCCAGCTCGTTTTGGAAACGCCCCCAGATGAAGCTCTCCTCCAGCTGCGAACAGACTGCCCGCTTCTTCATACAGAGAGAAGTGAGAAGATACAGATCATCCATGACTTCTGGATCACGATGAGCTTGAATACATCAGCCTACACGGTAACTTACCACTTCACAAAGTATGTGATGTTTTGTACTTATTGACTATTGATCCACAGCAGATTCAGAGTTTATTGTAAAACACGCAGTTTTGGATGTGCACAGACTAAACTGCGTGCAGGATGTTTGACATGAAATATAATCTGTGCTGCTGTAAAATGAATGAAATTATTCATCTCCAGCTCACTAACAGACAGTCGAGTGAGGGTTTACATGCATGCCTGCAGAACTGCGTTAATGCTGCAATAACTGTTTCACATAATGAACATTATTGAGTATTTGCTTTGGTGAAACTTCAGCAAAATGTTCTTTGATGGAAGTTGCATTAACAGTGCATTCATATATTTATGCATATAGGATTGAAAAGTTTTTAAACAAAACCAGGAAGGCGTTTCTATAATGCACCGCAATCCGACAATTATTTTCTTAACATCAATTTAAGTTCTCATTCGTTTCTCCTCTCTGTCTCCATCTCTGTTTGAAGCATGAAATTGCGGGTTACTTTACATGCTTTTCTTGTGTGTGTTGAAGTCAAATGAAATCAGACCCAACAGCTCAAATTATATGCCATTATTATAAAGTTACTTTAGGAAATAAGGGAAATCAAATCAAATACCCTTCATTGTTTATCGTCCTTTGTATTACATTTAGTTTTAAACATGAGATAGTTTTCAGTTTTATTCAGCATTAGTTTTCAAAATGATCATTCATTCAGAAATCATTAATATCTGCATTGGCAGACCTTTGGCTCTTTGACCAGTTGTTTTATATATCTTTACATATAAAAGCACTAAGATTTTGTTAGCTTTTGGAGTTTCTTCATCATGTCTCACTCTGATGGAGGACAGAGTGCTGTGAAAATATGAAAAAATGAAGCTGATAATACAAGTTGATAATACAAGCTGTTTGTGATTTAGTGCTGCCCTCTTTCATAACACAGTAGAGGCCAGAAAGGGGTGGAGGTCAGAAATATGAGGCCTTATCTTGAATGTTTGTCCACCTAGTTAACTAGGTTAAATAAGTAGTGAAGCCTAGCTGATCTGAAGCTGTTATATATAGCTATAGCTGTTGTGGAGGAAGGGCAAAACAACACACATTTCTGAGCTCCTTTTATTGCAAAAGATGATTATTCATGGTGATGTCATTGATACGGTGGGTTGCAAAATCCAAGTGCTATTAGAGAGATCAGACAGATGTTGTATGCAGTCTTATACCCACATACAGGAAGGCTGTTTCCAAAACGTGTTTCCAGTCTGGGATGTGGGTACTGGATGTCTGTAATAGAGACCAGAGATAATTCCCACACGGGATTAATTCACACACGCAGGTTCTGTTAGACTGTGGTTTACAGAGTCGATATGCACATCTCCTTTATTCGAACAATGTATTTTATTCAAATAATTTTCCAGAGACATAACTGCATTGCTTGCATTTAACTGCAACAGCTGCAGGGTTTTTGATCAGCTGATGTGTTTCTGTCAGTGGTCATTTGTCATGTCAGGAAGCAACAGCAGCCCCTGCTGAACATCAGCAGAACTGCTGGATTGTGTTACAATAGCTCATGTCTTGTAATGTTTCTGTTTCTCACAATATGTTTAAAACACACACACACAGATATATATACATAAATGTGTGTGTGTGTATACTGAATAACTCTACATTGTCTTAACATTCAAAAAATATGCCACTAATCAGATAGATAATTTGAACTAAATTTGTACTAAACATGAGAATTATTGCCACTGAAGATCAGAATTAGAACAGAAAAATTATGGATTTTTTTTAATTCACTTGTATTGATTTACTGATAATAAACTTCAGATCACAGACGTGTGTGTTTGTGACCCCTCTGTAAGTTTTGAATAATAATCTGTGTTACACATCCACGTTTCACTCAGGGAAAAGGAAGGGAATAGAAGAGGGATTAGGGGCTAATCCTGGACATGACCAATCCTTAAGAAACTTCTCTTAGGGAATTTTTGTAATGTTGTATATCATATTTAAAAACATTAAGCAGTTAATGGAGCATTTTAAAAACGTTACAGAATTGAACAATGATTTAATAGTAACTAATCTAGCAGTAATGTTAATACAAAACCTAAAAAATAATGCCTTTAATGTTTTTGTTACTTAATGGAAACGTTACCGAAACAATCTTACAACCCAAAATTGTTAGCTGGGTAACAGGTTTGGCTAAATGGCTTGTGCTTATAACACATGATGAGTAAGACATGAAGTCACAAAAGAATGATCAGGGGTTTGACTGCAATCCAGCACAAACGTCTGCTGAGAGCAAATGCACAATTCCTTTTCTCATTTATGAAATGATTGCCATTACCAGCCAGACTCGAATAAGAAATCACTCACCCAGATTGTTGATTTTCCGATTAAATTAAGTATTTACCAAATCATTTACCATATGTTTTAATTTGTTCATTTAATACCATTCCTTAGTTTTATAGTTATAGCTTTATGTAGAGAATAGATTTCTAGTAAGAGGAAGCATTTAATATGTTTTTCTGCTGAGAGATGTAAAGCACACTGGAAAGTAAACCGGTTGAAACATGCTGTTTTATGTCCTTTAAGTGCATGACAATGCAGTGTTAAAACGTTTAAATTTAGACATCTTTGGTTAATGTTATTTTCTAGAGCATGTTGGAGCAGACTCTGGACCTTACTGAAGGAGGAGAACGTGGTTTCAGTCCTAAACCACAGCAATATCTGCAGCCAGAGCTGAATTTATTTCTGAGCCAGAAACCCAGAACAACTGAAGCCCAGAGTCTCTGACCACATACGCAGAGGTTTTCAGGAACTGGAGGAACATGCATATTTTCAGCTCCCATTTATCACGGAATCTTTCTGGATATGAACAAAAAGCAGTGACAAAAACGGGACATAGCTGCATCTGCCTTCTGTTTAAAAACCAGTGCTAAGAAACTTTCCATGCAGATGAAGCTTTTCTGTTCTGTGGAGTGTTGATTAACATGTTACTTTGAAGCTTCGTTTTTTGGGTTGTCTTTTTTTACTGGCTCAGGAAACCTTGATTTTTACGTGGAGAAGCAATGAACTTGGGGAAGCTCTCTGGCCTGAAGGGCCTGGTGTCGCACTCCTCAGGAAAGCGTCGTTTTAAAGGTGACCTCACCCTGGACATGATCAGCCCCCCGCTGGGTGACTTCCGTCACACCATGCATGTTGGGCGTGGAGGGGACGTGTTTGGCGACACCTCGTTCCTCAGTAACCATGGAGGAGCAGGAAACAATGCAGATGGAGACTCTTCCTCCACTTCAGAGAAGAATGAGGGATTCTTCTCCCGAACGCTTCGCTATGTCCGCAGGACTCCAGACCGGCCCCGCGGTGGCTCCAAAGACCTTTCACCTCCACCTCCACCCGTTTCTCCAATCATAAAAAATGCCATCTCCCTCCGCTGTCTGGATGTGGACTCGCCCAATGGTTGTCCTGTCAAAGTGCTATTTCCTAGCTCACCCAAGACACCAGAAAACTCCACTCAGTTGTATGGTGAGTCCATCACTGTTTTACACTCTCATTTAGCCAGATTCACTTGAATAGTAATAGTGATTAAATCAGAACACATGCAAATGCGACTTAGAATCACTGAACCATTCTCATTTAAAGGGATAGTTCACCCAAAAATGAAAATTTAAATTTTTTTCCTTAAATTACTCTCATGTCATTCCAAACATATATTACATTTTCATAGAAAAGTGTCAGTGGTTGTGTCCATACAATAAAAGTCAATGGGTGCCCCTGTTGTTTGGTTACCAACATACTTCAAAATATAGGCTTGGAATGACGTGGAAGTGAGTAAATGATGGAAGAATTTTCATTTTGGGAGAACTGTCCCTTTAAATAATATTCAGGTTTACTCTTAATATGCATTACAGACGTGAACATTTGGCCACATACATAAATGATCCTTCTGTGTCTGGATTCACTCCTAAATACTCATAGTTGAAACAGTAAAAACCTTAGCAACGTTTTAGTGTATCACAGATATAAACAAGAAACATGAGTGCCAAACGTTTAATCTGTTTGTGTTCAAAATATTTGACCTGAACATTCAGAAGCGAATAAAGGCAGGTGAAAAGAGGCAGGTATCAAAATCAGTAATTCAGATCAGTTTGATACACACAAATGTAGATTTAATGTAAACACATTTGTCCCTACTTTGTAAATTGAATTTTGTTGTGAATTTGTTTGTGGTATAGTTGTCACACCTGTAAACAACCAAATTATGTGTGTACAGAACAGAAATAAGCAAAAAGGAGTGACACCAGTATTTAGCTGCAGTGTGTACAGGGCTGCTCTTTATTTCTGATGCCTCACCCGTAAGAATACTTCAAATAGGACAGCCTGTGCAAAATCTCAACTCCCCCAGACTCATAAATATACAATCAATCTACTGTCTGTCTTGAATTTGACCGTGGGGCTCAATAAAATCTGTGGAATGCTAATAGTGAAATATTTTACCAGAGTTTAATTATTAATATGTATAATATTTGATGGGAAAATTCTAGGTGTAAGTGTAAGAACTATACTTCAAATGAGTGTAGTTCTGATCATGAAAAGCCTATTTGTAGAACACAATTACTAATTTCGATTAACGTTTGTTTCTGTATTCATAAACATTTACAGTGTTTCTGCTGTTGGTCATCTCTGCCTCTGTGCTGTGACTGCACTGTTAAAGATTTCCATATGGGCAGAACTCACAAACTTTAATGACATGAACTGCATGACAGAAATGATTTGCTGCTGCTTAGGCTGCAGTCCAGAAGCTTTGCTACCACCTGCTGGTTACAGTGAGATCTGCTTTTCCTGCAGGGAAAACTCATCAGCCAGGATGATGTTTGTTTATCTTTCCCTATTTCTGCAGGTTTGGAGTCCGGCTTTGTCACATTGCCGAGGTTATCACGTACTGAGCGGCAGGCCCAGGGTGACTGTCCCCTGTCCTGCCCTCCTGAAACTCACAGAGGTTCTCTCACAGACACGGCGATCTCTTCTTTTCCCTGTTTAGACTCCGTCAGTACTTCAGATTCTATGACCTCGTTCACCCTCGATCTGGGCCCCTCCCTCATGTCCGAGGTGTTTGGTATGATTGACAGCCCTGTGTGTGAAAAGAACAATCCCATCAGTGAATTGTCGCAAGAGGACAGCCCCTTGTGTGGTCTGACCAATGATGAGGTGGACTCAGATGCAACCACGTCATTGGTGGACTCGCTCCTTAGAGAAGATAGTGATGGTAGGACGCGACTGTATGGTGGAGAGTGGAAGCATTCAGACTTTGTAAATGGCAAGTCGACGAAAAAATCCATAGTGGGAAATTTGACGTACTCTTCTGCCGCTGAAGATCATGGCATGGAGCCAGAACGTTTCCAGAGGGCTGCAGATGTGCTGGCACGTCATTATGGAGGAGAAATCAGGAAAACGGACTCCAACAATGCCCACAGGAGACCCTACAACTACCCTGATGAAGAGGATGAGGTCAAAGTCTAACTGGATCAGATGCCCTGGAGGAAACTCCACATCACAAGCACTTTCAACAACATTTTTTAATGGGATAAATGAAAAACTGATAGATTTGGATCATGTCTTTTTTAACCCTTATTGATTAATTTTCTTATTTGTGGCAACCCACATTTTCTCTTATCTTTGATCTCCCCTTCTCATTAACCAAAGCATTAGCTTCGATTCAGCCAGATAAACCCTGCTATGATTGCTCTGTTATGCATAATAGAGACAATATGGGTAAACACTAGCTACACAATGTCAACAATATGCCATTTAAATAAATATACATGTATTGTACAGTGATACCATGTTAAAGTATAAACAGACGTATATCTGCACACTAGCTTATGTCACTTCAACAGCAGTTTTTACACAGAACTGAAACATTTTGCATTTATGAAGATTCAAAAGCACAGATTTCCATCGGATGAACTTCAGTGGCAGTTTCATTTTTAATCTTTTTTTATGAAAAGCAGCGATCTGTACAAAAAGATTGTCTTACAGATCAAAAAACGTTTTGTTTAAACACAAACAATATTAAAATGTGTCACTTTTCCTTTATTACATGATAAATATCTTAAGATCAACACAATATTTACTAATATTTTACAATCCCCAGCCAAAGCTTATCAATGTACTATTAAACTATGATTAAATATTAATATGAATTTTGTTAGAATTTTTGTCAAGTTTCCATTCCCTTAATCATGGTATATGTACATATGGTATGTCTGTGCGGACTTGCTCAAGAAATGTACAAAATAGCAACGTATGTTACCTTTTCATTAAAAGTTTTTGTTAAAAGCAAAGTTAGCTCTAAGACGTTTCTGTGTGACCACATTTTGCCCGTTATGGTGCTAATGATAAGCACACGCTAAACCTCATGTAAACCACATATATAAATATAATGCGACGCTCGTCAGTACTGCGTATTTTCGTCTGTCAGCCTTTAAAAAAACCTCCATCTCTACAGCAGATAAAACTGTGACAGAACACTAGAGGAAGAACAGTGTCACCAAAAAACTCTTTATAAAAACTTAACAGTCAGAAACATTAGGCAGGAAATATTGCACCTGAGGTCGAAGACAAGCAATATAAACTGTTACAAGATTGAGCTTAAAGGTCCAAAACAAAGCAGTGGGTTTTACATGTACATTTATACATTTGTCAGACGCTTTTATCCAAAGCGACTTACCAAGGTATACATTTTATCAGTACGTGTGTTCCCTGGGACTTTGTGCTGCTAATGCAATGCAACTTGTGCTGTTAACTTTCCTTTTTAAGACTTACTGAGCTGAAAAGGAAACGTCCTTGTTCAGAGCTTGAGGTGGTTGTGGAGGAGGAATGTTGGGTCTTCTGCCCTGGCTTTTCTTTTGTGGTCCTCTTCCAGGCAATGTGGACAGAGTTTGGGTGGTTTCAGGCTTGACTGAGGGCGGCGCTTGTACCTCAGAAGCCCTGGGTGCAGAGACCGGGAACGTTTTTAACTGGTTTGATGAGAAAGCTCCTGCCTGGCTCACAGGAGGACCTTGGCTGAGGTTTGGTGTCATTTTCTGGTTGAAGGACCTTCTTGCTATAATATGCAAAAAATAAGGAATAGGAATGTTGGTTTTCTCTATAATAACTGCACATAAAACAGCTTTAATAATCCGTAAACAGCAACATACATTTAAAAGGAGCAGTGATCTTCAACATGGGCTCCTGGGACTGGGACAGAAGCTCCTGAGCAGGCTCTGCTTGGCTGGAGCTCGGTGTCCTAGCGTGGCATTGGCTTTTGGGCTGGGTGTGTACAGGTGTGTACCGGGGCAGTGATGTAGGCATGTGATTCTGAGCAGGAGGCTGAGCGACTGGATCAGAATCATTACTGGCCCACACAGAAGTGTCACGGTTCACCTGAGAAGTTTTCACAACTTGTGTCACTCCAAAGCCCTCAGATGAAGCTGAGCTGAAAGAGGAAAAGAACCATACTCAGAGTGATGTAAAAACGTCTGACACTTGCATTGTACGTTTGTTATAAGTCTGTGTTGTTAGTTTTAGTTGAAAGTACCTGTTTGTTTTTGAGAGGGAAGCTCGACCAGAGAGAGAGGGGGATGGAGGAAAGACACTGTTAGAAAGAGACTTCAGGGATGTTGTTGGAGACTTCAGGGATCTTGACTGTGGCTCTGGGACCTTAAAATCAGATTCTAAAAAATAATATTGTGTCAGTTTGGGCAAATTAGGGAAATGTATTGCTTTAAACAGCAGCGTTCTCATGGCTTAAGCAATAAGGTCAGAGAGTGTAATATATTGTTAATATAGTCACGGCTACCGCCTTATTGTTTTATTAAACAGTTACCACAAAATAATTGTTTGATATATGAGGACACAAATGTTTATTAAACAGTTTTTAAACTATAATTATTGAATTCAATTATTAAATCATTACATTTTATTGAAAGATAGAGCCTCCTGACATATAAACACAACAATATGGCCAAAAATAACAATCATGTACCGGTCATACTAAGTTTTCTTATGAAATGCAAAAAAGGCTATTGACCAATCAGCATCCAGGATCAGATCTCCCGTTTAATGAAACAGTGATGTTCTGATACCTTCAGGGAAAAGGATCTTGGAATGTTGTATAAGAGGCTCTATGATAGTCACAACTTGTACAGAAGAGGCAGATGCCATGTCCAGTAAGGAAGTCTCTCTGAAATACAGGAAGGAAGAGGGGTGTGTCACAGAAGATGTGAAATCACACAGCAGTTTAGCAAACTCATGAGCTGTACTGACCCCTCACAGCGAGGCCACAGCAGATTAGGTCCCAGCACTATGGCAATGTTACTGGGTGTCATCTTATTCACTGCCTGATGCTCTGATAAGTGTGACAGAAACTGCACAAGGTACCTGACAGAGACGGAGAGAACGCTTGTGTGCGTATAAACATTAAAGAATCCGGTCTTACTGAAATGAACAGTCTGTCATTTATGTCCTCAGTTTTGTCCTCATGTTGTTTCAAACCTGTATGCTATTATTAGTGCTAATAAATGATTAATTATTATTATTAAATTTGCTTTATACTAATATGCAGTTTTATTTTACATGCCGTAACTATGTTTCCACACAAAGTGTTTAAAGGATTATCAGGCTCCAGAAACACCCTAAAGGTCTATACATGATGTCTAAGTTTTCTAAAACCAGAAGACAAGTTTGTGTGAGCAATATGGTAAATCAGAGGTATAAAATAACTGCTAAAGGCCTAGAATATCTCACACAAATACTACAAACTACTATTTAAAAATATCTGTAGTTGTTTTTGACCTTAACACACATGATCACTATGAACTCATTGTATGGCAATAGCTGTCTAATGACTTTTCAAAGTTTCTACTTTTGTGTTCCACTGAAAGTATTTTTTTATATTTGTATATGAATGATGCTAAAAAAAAAAACCTCTGCTGTACCTGAGGTTGTTATAGTTTTCGGTGGGAAGCTTTTGCAGCACTGCTCGCAGCTGTTTTAGTTTCTCATCCGTCTCTCTCTCTCTGACAACATCAGAAATATCAAGACAGTCACTTTATTTTCAAGCTCAATATCTAAGATGGTTTCCTCTCTTTAAAATGAGAAAAACAAACACATGCAAACTACACACTCACCCTGCTGCCCTGAACCAGTCATTATACAGTTCAAAGGTCATGAGCGGTTCAGGCAACTCTCTCAAATAACATTTAAGAGCCCCTGCAAACGAAGCACACAAAACATTTTGTTTGCTTGTTTTGCATCTCTATCTAACCATACTAAGCAGCCACATTTGTGTGACCTACTAAACGCTTTCACTCCTGCCCTGTTGTCCCCATTACTGACAGCTAAATCATCAGCTAATATTAAGTTAATAAATCACAAATGCACTCATTAAAGGAAACAATTAAAGTAGCTTTTCACCTGCTACAGCATGAGGCTCAGAGCTGAACTCGTGTGGGTCGACCGTCCCTGAATCCAGACAGCTCTTTAGTTTTTTCACAACCGACGCTGCTGCCGCCAGCCTAAACAATCCCTGGAAGAGCATTTCAAAATATTTAAATAAGTTCTTATAAGCAATAACGTTAAAACAACTTCTAAAAAACTGTACGTTTTAAACACTCCTAAAACATTAAAAAATAACATTTTGAACATTTTGTTACTTAATGGAATTAACCCATGTGGGTGTACAGATGCGCGTGTGGGTGCGGATGTGCGTGTGTGGTCAGCTGTGTTTAAATGCACGCATGTGTTGGGCAATTGAAATCGCACCTCCTCTCTTAAACCTGTGCTCAGCAGCATGCTCACACACTCCTCCACTGGCAGGGCGATCTTTCGCTCACAACTCTGAAGGTGAGACAGCAGAGCTTCTCCAAAAACCTTGTTTTGTGATGCGGTCACTGGAGGTTCTATGTTGAAATACACAATTCACACTTTATAATATAGATAACAGTGTTGTCCATGTAAGATGAAGGGTTAGGTATTTACCTCACACATTTTACCTCCGCTCACCTGAGTGGCTGTGGCTCTCCTTCAGCTCAGATATGGTTCTCTCCAGGAACTCATAAGAGTCCTTGTGATATTCAGCTTGTAGCTCCAGTAGCTGTTAGAAGATTTCAGTTTGAAGTTCATTTGTAGCTGTGTAACATGCAGGCTGTGTGTATTAATATAGGAACTCACGCGAATGAAGTGGCTGGCATACTCATCTTCTTTAGTAGCAAAATGATAAAGGTCTGCCGAGTACTGATCCTGGAACAGAGAGTTTTTGATTCATGTCTTTTACATTTGCATTAAAATACTGACACCACCAAAATAACAGAATATCGGCTTTGCCAATCTTTGAATAATAGTTTGTTTAGACTTTACAATACATAGCTGCACACTTCCTAACCTGTTTTAATGATGTATTGTTAGTATAGTAGAGATAGTAAACTATGTTGACAAGAGTCAGGGAATGTGGTTTGGAAAAGTCACGAGACAGATTTGAACCTATGTCATCCGCATAAGCACCTGGGCCCAATGTGGGGCATGTACTAACCACTAGGCCACCACCCTGACAGGCTGTCAAAATTTGAAACTTGTTAATGTTTTGCAATATGCCTTCAAGAAGCCAAGTTTACTTTCACAGATTGCAAACACCTAGTTCAGGTTTGAAAGAAAGAGGAACCAAAAGGAGGGTTTGTTTGTCACCCTGTTTAAGGACAACAATCAGAGATATATTTTAACTGTCTGTAAAAGTGATCTAGTTTAGAACGAATTGAAAAATCTCATCCCTGGGATTCATAGCAAATCAACTAGCTGGAACTAGTTTAATAAAAGGAGAACAGACAAGAATGAATGGTAAGTTGGCTATGTTAACATAAATCAATAAACTAAATAAACACCAGTGTGTGTGTTGTGTTTACTCTAAATTAACAAACTAATTTAACATACATACATAAACTATAAAATAAATAAAGAAGGTTAACATAAATACATAAACTGTCTTTGCAGTGAAATGTCTGCAGTAAACGTGATTAGGTGTTTCAACTTTGTTAACCTTGATGGACTCCAGTCTTCTCCAGGCCTCCTCTACATCTTCTCTGAGTCCATCCTGCTTGGTCTGTGGACCAGTGCTGGTCTGAGATCTAAAAATAAAGGTCACACGTTATGAACACAATAGAAACACTTTGTAATTCTTATAAACACAATGTAAACACTTTAGATAACACTGTGACACAATTCTAATATTCTTCCTGAACAAAGAAGGCTAGATATGAAAATACGATCTACAGCTCTTGAATTAAGGTCAAATGTTCACCTGATCCGAGCATTATTCCAGTCTGTTGTAAGTTTAGCGAACTGTTTCTTGTTTTTCAGGATTTCTGGCAGGTCTTCCTGCATAGACATTGAATGAAGATCATGAATGTTGTGTGCTTCAGTTATATGTTACGTTTGGCCATGAGAAAGAGCTGCTGTACCTCACTGAGTTTGTTAAGAGGCACCAAAACTTCTTTCTCCAACTTCGTCTCAAAGTCTGCCAAAGTCTGTGCCAGAAAATTCTGCATGAAGCAGCACATTTCCAAAACCTTTCTGAAGGACAACAATACCAGGCATGCTTTTTTATTTCAGATCATAAAACACCAGCAACGTTTTCCACTAACCATCAAGCTGTCGCTGTGTCAGTTAAAATACTTGCCTGATAGAGGATTCACCATCGAAATCTTTAAAGCTCTCAGCCATACTAACAGACAGCATCATGAGGGGCAACTTTTTCTGTGGAGGAGGAAACGTATGACTGAGAAAATGAGTGAGAAAAGTGAGGAAGTACTTGTTATATGCTATGGCGTGTATGTTGACACTTCCACTTTTACTAGCTGCTTATTTAGATTACACTACATGGACAGGAACAATACAACACACCATGTTTCATCTTACAAGACCAGAGAGGAAAACCAAGTACAACAGAGAAACAGGCAAATGTTTCCATGTTTAAACTTCTTCAAACAAATGGTACAATTCTGAGAAAGAAAGGGAAAATCTAGTCTTGTATTTTGCACAAAGGTTTAAGTCACTCCTGTTTAAAGCACATAAAGAACTTTTTGGTCCAGACACACACAAGGATAATTTAAGATTCAGCTCTTTGAGAAAACGGCAGAACAAAGTAGTCAGTACTGGCAGAAATCCCACATCCGTCCACAGAAATAGCATTACACGTAGAAGCTACCTAACCACAGCATGACATCACATTTCTGTCTTCTGAAACGTTACATATTTCTCATATACAGCCTGATTTATCTGCCTCACTGCAGAATCAGTGCCAACACGTTTACCATTCGTCGCTCTGAGTCCAGTCCCTGCTGACTTTGCAGGCAGCCGACCAGCTTCTTATGGATGATCTGGGCAGCTCTTCTGGCTGGCTCCACACGCTGTTCAACCTTTAATGCAAACAGATGGAACATTTAGCCCATTTAAATCAGTTCATTTACAGTCTTAATGCATCTTGTACTGTATATGTATTATGTATCCACACCAGTCCAAAGATGGTCCTGGTGTAGTGAAAATAACTCACCAAAACCAGATCATCTGAAAGAAGGTCCGTGGCATCTTGTGATCTACAGGATAGAAGAACCTTTATTAGCTCATATAACGTGGTGTAGATAACTCTGGGCGCATCCGTTTATAGCCTCAGATATTTTTTCTCTAGGTGTAAACCAGATGTCTTGTCGTGATTATCTCTCTGTGCTTTATGGAGACTCCCGAGTTTGTGTTTTTTAAAAACTGCACTGGTTTGATATCATTTGTGGTTTATTTAGACGATATTGGTAGATCCTCAAATGAAATTAAAACATGTTCCAAGGATAATTTAAATGTAGCTTTCCATCGTTTAACCATGTTTAATGCCATTTAAAAAACATTCCTCTTACATTGGTCATACTGTCTCCAGCTTCAGAGCTATTCCTACTTGTAAATGTAGCTTTGTAGACGAGGCTTGTTGGTTGTTATTGCAAAATGTTAAATGCTCTCCCTTTGGATAAAAATCCCCTTGGCCCTGATTTATAAAGAGTTATCAGATAATGAATCACACAAATATTCAACACTTCATTCACAGATAAGCCAGTAATTGCACACCGCATGAGTCTGTGAGAAAATGAACCATTGCACAAGTACACACTGACCAAAGTGAGCAAAACTTAAATTAGCAAGTGATGGCTGCTGTAGAATCAGACCGATACAAGCAAAGGGGAAGTGGAGTGTGAATTGAAGTACAAAACCATTTACACTTACTCTCTCTCTTTTAAAATAGCAAACTGTTGCACAATGTTTGGCTGATTAAAAGGTTGAGAAGATACACAAACCAAATATCAACATCAACTCTAGCCTGTAAAAGAATCACAGAGATGGGTCAGATATGATTTGACTTCTATTCAGTGTTTTTAAAGTTGTAATCCATTATGTTTTACCTCCATCTCTGTTTAAAACATAAAACTGCAGGTTACTTGATGCACTTTTCATTTCGTACGTTGAAGTCAAATGAAGTCAAACTAACATTTCCTATGAAATTGGACCCGACAGCTCAAATTACAAATCATCATTATAAGTTTACTGTTGTGAATCAGGGTATGTTAATGCGATCGTGTTAAACTCTGATCTGTCATGTACTTATTCAATAACTGATTTTGTTCATTTTTAACCCAAAAAAAGTTACAGATTGCAGCTTTAAAGCACACAGACATGCACTTAATGTTTTCTCTTTCATAATATTAATATAAGGATGAGGGAAGTCTTTCAAAACGTTGGAACTGAACACTTAAATTCTGTTGGGTATTTCACTGTTGGCTTTATTTTAACATGGACACGTGGATCTATTTCAGTGAATGTGTACACATCACATGTGGCCTGTGTTTCAGCTTCAGGGGTCATATAAAAGTCCAATGCTGTGTCTGTAAAAATGCTTTTAATATTCTGTTAATCTCATACCAGTGTGGGTTGCAAAACTAGTTTGTTCTGTGCAGTCTGCAGATGCACCGCTCTCCACCCATAACAACTGAAACTTCTTACAGTTTCCTTCAAAACAATTACCTAACCAGTACTGGGAGGTTTAGAGAACTACCTTAATTTCTAAATATCTATGAAATATCTTTTTAAAGTCCATATAGAAGTAAGGAAAGCTGTACCATGTTCTACTCAAGTTATCCGCTAGTTGAGCTTAAATGGGGTAAACTAAACTTAGATAAAACTAACAAATTGCTAAATATGTTTCAGGATGTCTGCAATAAACTGGAATAAGAACCAGCTATAACACAGGACCATAACTTGTGACTTCTCAGAGAATGAAAGAATAATTCAGTGACACAACAGCCCGATGTCATATTTAACTGTACAGAAATATGAACACATAAGAAACAAGTTTACAGATGCATAATTCTGTTGTGAAGCCTAATTTTCCTGCACATTTTTCACAAACATCAACAGGGTATAAAAATTGTTGAACGCATGTTTAGATGATGTAAGACTAAGACGGTGGCGCATCTTACCCCACTCTCCCTTTAAGACAGACACAGCAGAAACATGTCAAATCTAATATTGGTGTACATTGTTTGTGTGACATTTGCTTTTTGCAGTCAAATACCAGTCTTAGCACTTCCCCAGGTTTAAACAACAGACAGGCCAGGAGAAACTAAGATTTTTCAAGCAGGACAAAAACCTTTTATGTTAGATAAACTTACTATAAAACATGAATCCATGAATAATTAAACGGTCATCATAACATGATGATCAGCTCTAGAGCAGCTGAGCACCAGAAAGTTGAATGTATCTGTATAAATAGCTTTTGATGTCCAGAAAGATAAACAGTATGAATACAGAAAAACAGAAATAATGGTTTTATATTCAACAGTTTGAATTCACAGTATGAAAGAGTCACAAGTTGATCACAAGTAATGACAACCATGTAACATCGATACATACCAAAAACACACAAAATAAACACGAAAGTACTTACTTCCCTCCATTTCCAAACTGTTTTAAAATGTTAAACTGCTTTAGCATGATTGCAAAGAATCTGTCGCCTTCAAGTCCCTGTAAATGCACACATAAGTCAAGAGGACTGTAGCTTCATTTCAGAGAATTGTGCTCTCTGAATTCAACAAACAGTCGCTCAGACTGCACACAATTCATCAACTCGGAGAAAGAGGAAGTTACCAAATGCATAAGAGGAAAGACAATTTTATACCTGCCTGCGAAAGACATGCAGTTTTCTCAAGCCACCGAGAAAACTGAAGTAGATTCATTTGTTCAGCACAGAGCCTGATTTGCTAGGTCTATTTGTAGCTGAATATGAACAGGAAATGAATCAACAATAACAATAATAAAACAAAAATAATTGACCAGTCATTTCATTGAAGAGTTACTGTTTCACTTTTAATTTCACCCAACGTTTAAAGTATAGTGAAATATAACCTCTCAATTCACCTCACATTACATACATAACCATATGATCGGTCATTAATGTATACATGTATAAGTCTGAATATTGGGGAGGGGTGTGTTCCTTTAAATGTCTGCTTCTATATGGGCCTGCATTCTTATGTTCTGTTTTTGTTATGCAAGCACTTCAATGTTGCTGCAGCAAAGTATATCTTATGTGTTTAAAACATTTTACTAGTACACTGTAGCCATTTAAGAAAAACTAGAAGTGTGTACTAGCAGGATGAGAGAGGTAAAAGGGGAAACTATTTTAAATCCAATGAGGTGTCTTCATAAAATTGCTTAGGATAAAACTATGGTTAGGATAAAGAACTGAAACCAGTGGAACATCCAATGAAGACACGCAACAAAGGGGGAATACTGAGTGTCCTAGAGAGAGCAAAAACACAAACATTTCAACCTGGCAACCAGGCTTTACCACCAATACAACGGTTACTAGACAATGTTACTTCAGTAAAATTAGCATTAATGAATGAGCTCCCTAATACATTAAGCTTTCAGAAACTCTGTAGCATTTCTATTTCGTGTCTTAGGTTGACAGTTTGTGGTAATGCTTTACAATAAGTTTCCATTTGTTGACATTAAATACATTAGTTAACAAACTAACAATGAGCAATACTTCTACAGCATTTATTTACCTAAACATTTACTTTTTTTTCATCAGAAGTTGTCTGTTAACATTAGTTTTACACATTGCTCATTGGTAGCTCGTGTTATTTAATACATTAACAACTGGAGCCTTATTATAAAGTGTTAACTTGCCACTCTTACCAGTACCAAACCACAGCTCTTATAAGATCACCGGTTACTGAAGCAACCATTGTTTTGGTGCAAACTAATGTTTGAATTGTTAAACCCCAGTTTGGCCTAAATGAACAGCTATTAATCCATCAGTCTATTAGTGCTCATAAACATATACAGTCTGATTCAGTTGCATATGTTTAAACAGAAAATTGACAGAGCTATTTAATGAACTGCATAAGATTTGTTAGAATGCATTAATGGCTGCCAGGCTCTGAAATCACTCAGTCTTTTTCGTCTGTCATTTGTGAAGTTTAAAGGTTGCTCATCACATCCTAAATGAAACTGAGGGTTAAGCTACTCAACCCCGCCACCCAACAGCGTCACCTACAGGCCACAAGAGAAACAACGTTTGGAATTAGGGAAAAAGTACAGCATTGAAACATGAAAGAGAAAACATTTATTCATCAATGTATTTATTCGTATACAACCATTTCAAATATACCATTCGTCGGATTTCTTATTAACACCCATGTAAATAAGCGTCTCGGTGTTGAAGACCTTTACAAATGTTAAAAACACTTAGTAAATATTTGTTTTTAAGAGCTCAAGAAAATGTTGCACCATCAGAGTAATATATCTTTACTAATGGTCAAACTAAAGCATAAAATACTGCGAGGATGAACCAGTGGGCCCGGTAATGGCAAAAACAACAGTTTCATTAGAGTAATGGGGAATTATAGAGCTTACATGGTGAATACTCTTTCCTGTTATTTGTAATTGACATGCAACAGCTCAGTCTGGTGTGTGGATGCAGCTGCTATTATATTCCTGTATTGATGCGGTTGCCTTTAAGGCGACATTATTTTACGTTGCTTTGCATCGTGTTCTGTAACTAACATTTATATTTTAATTGAGGATGTAACCAGCAGCAGCAGATCAGAGCAAACTCGCCATCCCCTGGTTACACAAACAAAATAACTACCGTTAATCTATGCATCAAAACAGCTGTATTGTTTTGCCCTTAAACAAAATGAGGCCGCAGGGGCAAACATAATTTAAGACTAGAGAACAGCTGTGGCATTTTATGAAGTCAAAAGTCATTTATATGGCATTTTATACTTGATAAATATCTGACTAGTGTTTTACTGTTAAGCATTATAATCTACTCATCAATTTAGAACCATATGCCAATAGATGGACAATTAAATATAATGTAATGGTGAAAACAGAAATACAAAACTGAAGAATCCAGCAGCTTTAGAGTCTGAGCACAGTGAATGTGTGAGAGGAGGGATAAAGCGAGTAAAACGTGGTGGTGCTGAAAAGCTCCAACACCACACGTCCACTCCTGCTTCACCTCCTATAGATGTCCAAATCCTCCTCCAGCCTTTGACAGGTAGAAGGATGAAATGTACGGATACCCCTGAGCTGTTTCCTCTAGCCGACCAGACCCCAAACCATCCCCAACCCCTCTGAAAACCGTGTCCTGTGGGATGGAACGCCGAGCTAGCGTTTCAACTTTGCCTCTTCGACTTCTTTTTCTGAAAAAAATTAGAGACAAGTTTATCTATAACCAAACAGGCACTACCAGTGTAATTAATAAACAGCTAGCACTGGGTAGTTTTCAGGTTTTGCAGAACTCTTATTACATGTGTATATTTCTGACTGATGACTAAATAACATCTTCTATTGGCCATACTCTATGACATCAACAATGACGTTTCATGTATATTCTATTCTAACTCTCACAAATGTGTTTGTTTAATGCTTAAACATCTTTGCATGTTATCTTAATGTGTCATGTATACCAACTAAATTAAACAGTGACTTAAATTAAATCTATTCTAGAGCCTTAAACGTGATGTGTTTTTCATAACTTTATTTTTTAGATTTATATGACCATAAGCATCTTGTCTATGCGGTAAAGGTTTATAAGTGAAGTGAGTGAACCGGTAACACAAGACAAATTTCAGATTCTGTCTGACAAGAAAGTTAAATCATCATCTCCAATTAATTGGTATAAAAATAATATAGGCTTGTCTACATAAACAGAATACATTTTTTTATACATGAAACATGAAATACATGATTTTATATTGACTTCAGCTGGCAAAGATAGAAATCAGGGTATTAGCATTATGAAAGATACTTGTGTACATGTTCTAACAACATTCACACATGTGAACATTCTCTCATCCATCAAACAGGTTGGCACTGATCCACAAGCTTTAATACTTCTGGAACAGATTCTTCTCAGAACAATAAGAGTCTTTTGAGAATCAACTTACCTTTTCTCTGCTCCTCTCTCTTTTTTGCCGCTTCCTCTCTCTGTTTTTTGATAATGGCGAGTCTTGCAAGATCTGCCCTGGCTTGCTCCGTCTTCCCCTCTAGATGAAGTTTCATGTAGTGCTCCTTAGCCTTCTGCTTTTCAATCTCCTCCCTTTACAAAAAAACACAAATAAATCACTGAAACACATACAGCAAGACAACGTGGCTTTTCTTAATAGCCTCACAAGTACTCATGGTCCACATACCTTTCCCGACGCGAGAGCTCTTTAGGTGCAGCGACATCTATTTCGGTCACCTTCTTGCTCTTCTGAGAAACTCGGTTTGGATTTTCGATTTCGATTAATCCCTCCACGCCTTTCCTTTTCGGTTGCTTTGAGGAGAAATTAAACCATTAGAGGTGGAGTTACAAGATGCACGCTTTCCTCAACCCTTGCGACTCCGTCACGTGAATAACAATTCTTGCATTAGAACAAATGTAATGTAATTAATTAACGTAAAGCCTCATACTTCATCATCGCTGCTGCTGTCGTCTTCAGATGAACTTTGGCGTTCAGCTCCTTCATTCTCCTCCTACAGAAGAATCAATGGGGCACTTTCCTTTAATCGAGCGTAGTACACATCACCTCAAGCACACTTTGTAGTGTGGCAACAGTATGTCTCTACATGTGCCGTGAACACTGGCACACTCACCATTTCTTTCTGTGCTCTCATCTGTCGATCAATCTCCTCGGGATTGCTGAACTGCTTCCCACGGCCCTTGTGGCCCCTTTTTCCTGAGATGTGGTGGACACGATCAAATTCACATAGAGAACAACTAACAACGCAGTTATTAAACCGCTAACTATCAAAGTTAAGAGAAAACAGTGACGTCAGCATACAATCCCATGGGGCTGTGCGGGTCAAGCATGGCGCGAGCTCGCATTAGCGTACACGTCTTCCCAACACTGAGCCATTATACGAGCCCGGGACTACTCACAAATCTCTACAAATGTCTCCAGCTCCTAACCTTTCACTCCCGTTGTTATTAAAAAGCGACTTTAATCATGTAAAGTGTAATCATTTCAAGTGTAATAATGGCTCTAGCGGGATGTTAGCGCCACACTCACCTCCTCTCGGCATTGTGACAACACTCGCACCGGGACAATGAAGGACCCCACGAGAAAGATGATATTCGGTCCTGAAACTGAAGGTGTCGGTCGGGTCTTGACGACTCTGTTCGGTTCTGTAAAAATAAAGTACTTTAATCGTCACTGATGAACGGCCCCGTCGACTGAAACTGACCTCATTGAAAGGACTATTTTACCGCTTCCTGGTAGTGACGTCACGTGGCGTAATGCTGCTGATTGGATGCGGGTTTGACCAATCACAATTCAAACTCGTTTACAGCTAAAGCTCGCCGATATGTTCCGGAATATATAATTTAGGCTTTTATTTATTCTCAAAATAACTATATTATATTACATATCACATATATATATATATATATATACTTTTAAATTCTAATAAGTTAATAAATGTTAGACTCCGCACACAGCATCCATCCCAGTGAACAATTTTAGTTTCTTAAAACGTTTCCATAACGTTGCCATTACGTAAAAAAACGTAAAATTATATATTAAAAGCTCTAGGGATGTTTGAAACGTTATAAGAACGTTATCCACACATAACAGGTTGACATCCAGATTTATTAACCATGATGCCGGAGACCGGACCTGGATAAAATGTTAGCAGGTTTCTAAGTAAAGACTTTGTAAAGTTTCTTTTTTAAAGTTTTCTTTTTGTAAAGTTTCTGTAAAGTTCACTTTTTTAAAATCCGACAACATTCATTTCACTGTATCTTACCTGAGACATGCAGCATAACTAACATGATGGATGAAATCCAGACTGTCACTGTAGCCACAGTTAAAGTCCAGTGATGACAAACTTCCCGCAGAGCAGCCCAGCCCCAGCCTCCATCTGGAGGACGTATGGCCTCTCTCTCCTTCTCATTCATTCTTATGGGTGCTTGTGATGACGTGAAGCCTGCGAAAGACATGATGAATTGTAATATTCTTATATTACGTGATCATATGGTATAGA
Organism: Chromobotia macracanthus; assembly: GCA_036877525.1. Taxonomy (NCBI): domain Eukaryota; kingdom Metazoa; phylum Chordata; class Actinopteri; order Cypriniformes; family Botiidae; genus Chromobotia; species Chromobotia macracanthus. Next base: position 2,440,701 of record JAZGTH010000009.1, read on the forward strand.
TTCAACACATAGCAGGTGTTTTATAAAGTAAAGACTGTAGGTGCCTTCTGTGCATTTGACAAGCTACTGAACGTGTTGTTTTTCAGATCTTTCCACATACACAGAGGAAGCTAGCATGTAGGCAGAAATCACAAATGTCAAAGATGTATATGTTTAATGCCAGCACGTACATTCATAGGCCAAATGACAAGCTAATTTTATTTATTACTTACTGTATACTTAGTTAATGTTTATGTATATCAGTTATATTGAGCATATTGATCAACATTGTTTTTTCAAGTGTTTATTGTTGGCCATATAAACTGTTAGAATTGGTTTCTGGTACAATTGATATAACCTGCACTTCATTGTTCAAGTGTTACATCACAGGCTATAGTTCATATTCTGTCCCTTCTCGTATGTTGCTTTCATACAGACAAAATGTATAGAATTGAGACAAATGAAATGGTTTGTAAGGATGTCTTGTTTGTATAACAAGGAGGGAACATATTCAGGGTGTGATGAGTGTCTGTTTATTTCCTTTTTAAAGGAATCTGTTGTGCCTTATTTGTGCATTACTAATCTGTAATCTGATTCATAACCTCTGGCTTTTGAAGTAAAACAACTCTAAATTCCACTCTTGAGAGACTTTTTAAAGTAAGCCTGTTTATTTCTGTTTAATTTTTATGTTCTATGCATTTTATTTTTACTTTAATATAAATTTATGGTCCGGTTTATTATACTGTATTGTGCCAGTTATTGCAGTCCTTTGCCTGCAATAGTCTTCAGCTTATAGCAGTATTCAGAATAGTGCAATTTTTTACATTATATTTAGTCACCAAACCTCATTGTATTTTTAAACCTTCACAGCTCTTAGCTAATCGTTAATTCTTGTAAACAAAATAAAGTGTAATTGTTCACAATGATTTAAATACACATTAAAATGCACATATACATAGTGGTTTTAGAATTGACATGTACAAGCCTTTACTGGGGCCACAGAAAAAAACACTGGGTAGTTCTTGCGATGAGAGAACATGACTGAAGTGATGAAGTGATGTGTTTTTCGCAGTAAATATAAACTGTGTGAACTTGAGCTCTTTTTAATTCAACGTGAGAAAACAGAAACCGAAGACGCCACAATATTTAAATGGACCTGAAATAACGTCAACCTAAAATTGATTTTATTAAACAATTGACAATGAAACAACAAATAACATTTATATAAAAAAGAAAATATACAGAGTGATATAAAAATCAAATCACAAACAAATCAATTGTGTGATACATCACAAATATTTTTAAGAGTATTTCATACTTCCTTTGCATTGAACACTCACTCTCTGAAAAGCGCACATTCCTGAAATCTTTACTTCCTTCGGTCATTTCTTCTAGAATTATTCTTCATATCTTCAAGTTCCTTCTGTATTAGATGCGCTTCTGCTGTTGATTCTGAAAGCTGAGAAAACACATTAAATCACTTTTATGCACGTTTTATTTAGAAAACATTACAGAATTATATTTACCATATTATATTTCACTCACCATATCAAGAAGGACCTCAATCTTTAGCTTCAGAAGATTATTCTCCTCTTCTAACTGTAGATTTCTCTTCTTCAGCCGCTGTAACTCTTTTCCTGATACATTACCTGCTGACTCTGTGATTAACAGAAAGACATTTGTTGATTTCCTCACACAAGCTGATAATTAAGCTGATATTTCTGTAGGTAATGCCGTACTGTACCTGTGATCCACTGGCCTTCTTCAAATTTTAAGCTCTGCCCATCAATATTTATTACTGGGGCTCCATATTCAAGACCT